>PVJC01006960.1:11998-53191 GCA_004026665.1 Murina feae | reverse complement strand
CAAGTGTGATGAAGATATACATAAAATAAATTCATACATTGCTGGTGGCAGTGCACATTGATATAAGCAATTTTAGAGAACAATGCCACTTCCCAATAGAGCTGAAAATTAGCATATCCTAGGAACCAGCAACTTCACTTCTAGCCTGGAGAACCTTTGGTGTGAATATAGAAACACTTTCATTTGAACACTTTGTAACGGCTTAAAAGGTGGAACAATAGACTGATTTCAGGAAGAAAATGGGGAAATATATTGTGGTCTATACAATCCGTGAAATACTAACCCCATGGTTCTCAACTTTCCTAATGCTGTGACATTGTAATACACAGTTCCTCATGTTGTGGTGACCCCCAACCATAAAATTATTTTCATTGCTACTTCATAACTGTAATTTTGCTACTGTTATGAATAATAATGCAATTATATATGTGTTTTCTGATGGTCTTAGAGGACCCCTGTGAAAGGGTAATTTGACCACCAAAGGGGTTGTGACCCACAGGTTGAGAACTGCTGTAACTAACCCATAGTGCTTTAATGAATCATTTAGATTCATATGCATCAATATAGAGGATCTGGTTAAAGATTTAAAACTCTATCCTTTGAACAACAGAGTTATAGAACTTTAAGTAGAAATTGTGATATGCCTAAAATTTGTTTTTGGAGATGAGTCTGTGTGTGTGTGTGTGTGTGTGTGTGTGTGCTCGCCTGTTCTGTGCAAAGAATTATCACTAGACCTGGGACATTTAGAGGATGGATTGACCCAGAGGAAACCTCACTGTACCTAAGGGAGGATTGGAATTTATAAATTGTGTTGACCAATCCTGTGTAAAATCAGATCCCACCTGAGAACAAGTTGTGGTTGAGCAAATCAAACTCTCCGTTTTGGGGAAATGCAAATGGGAGATATTGAACAGTGACTATTAATGAGATAAGTGCAAGTTGCCATCCACTTGCCAGGGGTTTGATCTGATTACACAAATCATCAGCCAGAATTTCCTTCTCAGAGAGAGCACATTTTGGCAAAGCCCCCTTCAGCTGCCACCCAACAGTTTCCCATGGAAAAGCACCTTAGCCCAGCAGGTTGAACTCAGTTAAGGAATATTGGCAGCTCTCTCTGGAGCCTAGGGAACAAGCTGTGATTTTTGCCAGTTGCATTATTAATTGCCTGTGTAAAAGAAGAAGGCCCATTTAAGTCTCCAACTCCACCAGGGAGCCTTGGGGCTTTGCAGGAGAAGTGAGTGACATGGGCTTCAATCTCAAAAGTTTGGAGCTGGCTCATAGCTCACCATTTCTAACTGAAGGGAGATGCCTCCAGTCAGATTAATTAACATTCTGCTGGAAGAGCCTGAAGGTTGTAAATAATTCTGTCCCTTGCATAGAAAAAGGAAAAAAATTAAAGAAACAAGGCAGTTTTTTAAGAGAAAGAACTAGGGCGAAAGAATCAGGCTTCTTCTTCTTCTTTTTTTTTTTTATGCCTTTAAAACAAGCAAATTATGCAAGGCATTTAAAAGGCCAGTTACCAACTTAGCTACAGTTTATCACCCTGTTGGGGAGTTGGGGAATTTCCTTTTTGATTCACTGCCCTTTGCATAAACAGCCCATAAACCTCTCCATTCTAGTTACTTAGAGAATAATGAAGATCATGTGACATTACAGTGCTCCTGCAAAGGACTGTCAAGATTATAGGGTCCCTGATCACATCTTGGTGGAGCAATAGGAGTGTATTTGTTAAGAGGAGAAGGTGTTACCAGTGGGGTGCCTGCTGTGTCCCTATCTCTTACTGGTGGAATCAGAGCTCTTGGACCACCATGGGATCAAGAATTTCCTAAGGGCCCCATGGGAGAATGAGGTATAGTGGAAAGCTTAAAAACTGTTTTTATTGATTTTTAAAATTATTATTTTTAGAGTGAGGAAGGGAAAGAGGGGGAGAGAGAGAGAGAGAGAGAAACAATGATGAGAGAGAAATGTTGATAGGTTGCCTCCTGAATACCCACTACTGGGGATCGAACTCAAAACCTGGGCATGTGCCCTGACTGGGAATTGAACCAGTGACATCTGGGTGCATGGGATTAGATTCAACCAACTGAGCCACACCAGGCAGGGCATTGTGGACAGCTTTACTGATGATGTAAAATTAAAGAGTTCCCCTCCAAGTTTCCATTTCTATTTTGCCATGGAAAAAAGTCCAATTTTGTCTTCAGCAGGGCTAAGATCAAAGTCATTGGATCGAAGTCTTCACTCCATATTAAAGCACAGTCCAGTCTAGTGTCTGGCTAGCTCAGCTTGGGTCCCCAGCTGCAGTCCATTGCATGTGAGGTCCACATGTCTGTGGGCCATGTGGCTTCTAGGGCCACATGGCTATGGAGGAGGCAGGGGCAAGTGTGGGTCATGGAGCCAGCGAGAATCAGGAGCTCAAGAGCAAACAGGAGAGGGAGAATTAAGCCTTCAGGATTTCTTGCATGTGCCGTGGCTCTGTCCTCCTAGCCAATGATTTTTGTTCCCAGGTTAGTCTGACAGGTAAGCATCTTCCCCAGGTCATCCCAACTGTACTGGGCATGTGTCCATCTTCTCCTTGTTGGATCCCTTTCCCCAGAGATTAGCAGGAAATGGACCAGTAGTTCTCTGGGGAGTATGAATCTTGCATCTTCCTGGTGAAGCTGCCCAGATGACCATGTTTATAATATCTGGCCTGTCCTTTGCTCTCTTCTTATTATTAATATTTACTAGCTAGTTACTGTGGTAACAAAGGAGCCATGGGAGTAGGGGTCTTGTAGCCTCACTGCTGGGAAATCTAGTCAGATCTGGTCAGGTGACTCCGAGCAGAAGAATAAATGCTCCAAACCAGAGCCCTGTGTTTTAGGGCCTGACTTTTCCATAAGAGGACTAACCTGGTTTCTCTCTCCAGTTATTTATTCCACATCCTCCTAGTAATGTACACCTGTGCATGCTGTTTACTGTTACAGAAAACTAAGACAGAGACAAGTAAAGATCAGGGCTCTTGGCACAATGTTGAATTCCCTAATATCTTCTTTTCAACTTTGGGGTCCAAATAAAGGCATCTTTAGGTTACTGAGCTGAGTGGAATTGTGACCCCTAGGTCCATTGTTACCCAAGTAGACTCTTTTGGTCATAAATGACATTTACTGAATGCTTTTACCTGCAACTTTCCTAATTTAAGAGTGAGGAGTATAGCTAAGCTTCTTTTAGCAGTTGTCAACTGCTAGGGAGGAAAAACACAATTATACAATGATTCTGAGCCATTTAATGTTAAATTTTGCAATGCTAATCAGAGCTTCAG
The DNA here is from genome assembly GCA_004026665.1 of Murina feae. Taxonomy (NCBI): domain Eukaryota; kingdom Metazoa; phylum Chordata; class Mammalia; order Chiroptera; family Vespertilionidae; genus Murina; species Murina feae. The sequence continues at coordinate 49,893 of PVJC01006960.1, read as the reverse complement.
TGGGGGGCACTTATGAGCTGGTGACTAAATATACCCAGATAGCACCCCTGTGTGAATTCCTCCCAGGGTGACCTTTGGGTATGGAGGCCTTAGCTGACAGGGCAAGTTTTCTGAAACATTTGGAGTTCCTAATATAAGATGGAAGGTGAGCTCATACATACGTGAGCAAGCCTGGTGGAGTTTGGTCTGGCCAATGGGAAGACATTTGCCAAAGGCAAACTTTGAGTTGTTTTCTCAATAGTGAATCTGTGAGGCCCTACTTCCTACAGGCCCTTCTTGTGATGAGTGCCCAGCACCACTGCTCTAATTGTCAATCTTTTTGTCACCTGCAAATACAGGGCATTATAATAGGGCTGGCTGGGCTAGACACATTTTAGGATTCAAGGTACCTGCCCTTATTGGGTATGCAATTTGGAGACAGTGAGGGTAAAGAAAGGGGTATGGTAAAGGTTGAAAACACTGATCATTTTGGAATATTTACAGTGTTCCAAACCCCAGTGTAGGTGCATTGCTAACTAGGACCACACTGGGCATACCAGGAACCTTGATTATATCATACTACCCATTCTACAGATTAGGAATCCAAGGGAAAGAAAGGGTGAGTAATGTGCCCCAAATTACTCAGATTGCAGATAGGGCACAGCCAGGACTTGCTGTGTCGAAGTCTTGTATTGTTGAAGAAAGACCAAAAAACTAAGCGGCACTTTGAAGAGGTGGAGAAATCACAATTTTAATAATGCGCGGTCTCTGGGGTCTGTCTGAAATCCCAAATCCAGAGCGCAGGTAACTTGCAAGCACCGTGCTTTATAACTGCCCCTCGAGTTCATTGATTTGCGAATATACTCCCTCCCCCCAAGACTATGAAGGGAGAATTCTTTTCATCTACCCTTCCCCCAGGTGTGCCCAGGTTCAGGGCTTCAAAACAAAGCCCCCTGCCCCAGGACAGGGTTTTGTTTGGTTTAATGGCCTAACATTCCTTGCAAAACCAGTTTTCCTCCTCAGTATCACCATGCCACACTAACCTTTATATAACTTGACTAATGATAGAACACCCATGTCTTTTAGTAAATGGTTTATGAGATAAAGTCCTGGCTGGGTTCCAAGGAGGGTGCAGAGAGGCCTGGATGGAGGCTGTCCTCGCCAGGAGAAACTATCTGGGAGAAGAGAAGGTAAATATTAAGATGAGTTTTGGGAGGCTAGCAAGAACGTGAAGTGGCATCTCTGCCAGTGAGCCATAATTAAACCTTCCCTCCAGTACTGCATTCATTTAGAAAACTGCAGGCTGAGCCCTGTGGTGGAAGAGGCAGAGAGATTAGTTGAGTGGGAGGGAGTGGAGGTAGGAGAGGTGAAGGGGTGATGGGGAACCACGAAGCGGGGTGTTAAGAAGAGGAGGGGCAGGAAGTTTGGTATGAAAAGAAAGGAGGGAAGAGAGAGGGATAGAAATGAAAGAATGGGAGGAGGAGAGAAAAGTGTAAGAGAAAGGAAACAATAATAACAACATCACACAGAAAATACATGATAAAGAGAGAAAGAAGGAAAGAAAGGGAACAGAAAAACAGTGCCTACAATCCTAGCTGCTCCAGGCTTCAGTGGTGACCGAGTACATCCCCACCTGCTAGAGAGCACTCTACTCTACTCTGCCAGTGAACTAGGGGCATCACTTCTGTAACGGTGTCTATAACCCTTTGACAGTAAACATTCATGGGCAAATATATGAAATACATTTCCAACAGCAGCTAACCTCCCTCTGAGGAAATGCTCAGTGAGGTCCAGCTTCTGTTCCAGAAGCACTTTACCTGAGGAGCTTTCCCTTGCAGGCTCAGCCCAGTGCATCTGAGTGCCCAGACCAGGGCTCACCCAGCCAGGTACATAGCAGGTGGGCTTGACATTTAGTCTGGCTGCCCAGGGCATGTATGATGCTTGCTTTGCCTAAATGCCCAGCACCTGTAAGCTGCTACACTTGGACCTTCCTGAGCTTGCTACATGCCTGTCTTGCATGCCAGGCTGATCTAGCCTGCTTGATTGGCACACTGCATGACAGTTGCCAGCCTGGGTTCCTGGCAGAGGTCCTGACAGAAACTTGTGTGTCCCTAGGAGCCAGGATTCTACTGCTTGTAGACACCTGTGGTTGTCTATTTCCTTCTCTGTAAATGCTTCCTTTCATGCAAGATCTGATACCCCGGGACACAGACAGCTGCTGAAATCAAGGTATGAGCCAACACCTTCCCTCTGGCATTGGACTGGGGAAGCTACTATCTCCTTAGGCTAGCCTTACAGCTGAACAAAAACAAAAATATATATAAACCAAACACTGCATCTCCTCCTCCTCCCCCCGCCCCCCAGTTCCTTTCTAGGAAGAATGTGGAATATCTAGCTGGAAACGCAAGTGGAGGTTACTGTGGGGATAGGGGACTGCAGGTTTCCAATTGTAATTAAACATTATTCTATAAAATTAAGGGGAATTAGTGAAAGATCATAAAGAGGGAAATGCCATGATTGGGCTGGTTCAGAGCTCTGACAGAAAATGTTGTATACATGAGAGAGAAAAGAGATGACAGGAGGTAAGAAGGCCAGAGTCTCTGTGGCAGTGGACACTGAGTGTGCTTTGAAACAAATGATGGCAGTGAGAGGCCCTATGAGGCCGTATAACCTTTGAACTTTGTTTTGCACCCTCAGCTCTGTGTCTAAGAGTGAATGTCCTTGCTTCTTGGCTGTTGGAATATTTTAAGATTCATAACTGGATTGTCCATATAAGATAAAGTACATGGGGTGTCCATTATCTTGTTGCATAACAAAATATCCCAAACAGCTTTAAACAAAAAAATATTTATTAAATAGTTTCTGTGGGTCAGGGACCTGGGGATAGAATAATGGAGGAGTCTTGGCTCAGAGTGTCTCATAAGGTTGAAGTCAAACTCTAGGCCCAAGCTGTAGTCATCTCAAAGTTGGCAGGGGTGGATCTGCTCCCAAGGTTGCTCAGGTGACTGTTGGCAGGAGGTTTCAGCTCCTCACTGGGTGTTGGCTTGAGACCCCAGTTTCTTGCCCCATAGACCTCTCCACTGGCTATCTGAGATCCCCCATGGTATGACAGAGATGGAAAGAACACAACAGAAACTGAAGTCTTTTACAACCTAATCTTACAAGTCACAATCTGATATTCATATCTGATATTCTATGCTCCCACAAGCCAACCCTGCATAGTGTGTGTGTATATGTGTGTGTGTGTGTAACTACACACAGGTGTGAATGACAGAAGGCAGGGATCATAGGAAGGCATTTGGAGAAAAATCTTGACATAGCTGACTATTTCACCCTCCTGGCAGGCAACAGACAAGGGGCTAAATAGTGATGAGATAAACTTTGCCACAGGGAGACTGGGTGTAAGTGGCAGGTCTTCTAGTGATGACCCATCCCCTACAGCTCCAGGGAGCCTGCACAATGTATCCTTTTGTTAGATCCCACATTCAATTTCCCTGTCCCTTTGTAGCCAGCTTCCTCAGAGGAAATCCTCAGGGTCCTAGCACTGTCCCATCATCACTCCTACTGTTTCTCACCTCTCCCTTTCTTTGACATCTTTTTAACCTCAGGAAAATTCCTGTCAAGTTTTGTTTTTTCATAACTGCTCTATCCACTTTATTACTTATTTTCTCCTTAACTACATTATCCTCTAATTCTTTTGTAAGAAATATTGAAGGCCCATGAAACACAGAACCAAGTCATTAATAACCAAAAACTGGTTTCCGTTTTCTCAAGTGGGCAGAGGAGCTCAATATGCAAAACCTCCCAGAAAGTAAGGGGGTATAATTACATTTAATACTCTAAGTGTGTGAGGAAAGGAGCCAAATGGATGGACCTCTTATGTTTCCTGATTAAAATGTCTTACTGACCATATTCTTACATGGAGGGATAGGGAGACATGGGAAAATGAGGAGTCAGCAGTGCATCCAAGGGGCTAAAATTGAAGACACCTGTGGCATGAGGAAAGTCAGGAGAAGTTTGAGAAAAGAAACCAGTGAGTTCAACTGGAACTTTCTGAACTGGAAATGGAACAATTTAGCATGTTGTTGGTAAAACTGAAGATTGCTTGAGGCAATGGATATGGAGATGTGTTTAGTGGCACCAGTTGTATAATGAGCTTGCTTAACAGTATTGCTCAGTGTCCCAACTATACAACTCAGCATGAGCTCTCACTACAGTCAACTCTGATGAAACCAGCTCCCATTACGTGCCAAGTTCTATGCCAAATGCAAGGGAAATGGATTAAGGTCAACACCCTTGTGAGGTACTCTTGTCACATCAGCAGAAGCTGTCTTGTACACAAGCAGATAATGCTCTACTGAAGAGGGCGTGTAACCAAATCCAGGTTCAGCTGCCTGTTGCAAACAAAGCCAAACCCATGAGACAGGTGCTGGTGAGAAGGAAAGTAGTTTCCTTCTGTGCTGGCAACCAGAAAAGATGGGGGAGTCTTATCCCAGAGCCCATATTAAAATCTCAGTGCAGGCAGGGGTTTTTATGAGGAGGGAGAGGGAAAGCAGAACAAAGAAATCAGGGGGAGGGGAGTTGAAAATTTTCTACATGGAAGTCAACACATTTCATTCCAATGATTATCTTAAAAATGGTCAAGCAGAGGTCCAGTTTTTGTGGTTGAGAGTCAGCAAGTCTCTTGGAGCCAGAACATCTGGTTGCTGGAGTTAGCCTCCTTCCCTGAAACTAGTTCCTGTAATATGCTTAAAAAAGGTTGTCAGTGAGTTATGGCAGACATGACTAACCAAGCCTTTGTTTTAAGGCATATATCCTGCCTAATTTTGGAAGAAGCATTGTTCCTTATATGTTATTTAATCAAGAAGGTTATTTTGTTAGTAAATTGAGCACCTTCATAATAGGTGCTCTTATAGTAGGCTTGTAAGTCATAGCCTCTTAGAGCTTAGGGCAGGGTAGAGAAGGTTTAAGAGGCTGTGCTATCTAATCTAATAAAAGAGCAATATGCAAATCAACCATCTCTCCAAGACACCTAAGCTACGTCCACCAGCCAAGCCACACCCATAGCCAATCAGAGCAGCTGTATACAAATTAACCCAGCCAAGATGGCGGCCAGCAGCCACGGAGCTAGAGTAAAAAGCAGGCTTCCATTGCAACTGTCTTCCTAGGCTGGCTGAGCCTCTGCTCACAGTAATAATGTTTTAATTATAGAAGCCACGGAGCTGAAACAAACAGGAGGCTTCCTTACCTGCCTAGGCCTCAGCTCAAAGCAACAGTGTTTCAATTATAGAAGATAAATAAACCCCAGAAACCTGATTCCAGTCAGCCTCGCTGGGACCTTGGGTCAATGGGATCTGTGGGCAGCCTGAAAGCCTGAAAACGGCCTTCAGCTCATCACCCAGGCTTGCCACACCCCAATGGGGTGAGGGTCCACACTGGGGGGCTTGGCCAGCCTGCAAACAGCCATAAGCCCCTCACCCAGGCTGGCCAGGCACACCAGCAGGTGGATATCCCCCGAGGGGTCCCAGGGCACAGGCTGGGTTGAGGGACCCTCCCGAGTGCACAAATTTTTGTGCACCAGGCCCCTAGTATGAGAAAATCTAGAAAAGTATACAGTAGACAAACTTAATTTTCATTGCTGCCTTTGAACTAGACTTCTCTGGGACTCATCAATGGCAACTACAATTGCTAGTAAAGCCAACCTCATTATTTTCCATAGGCTTTTGCTTTTCCGTCAGAGAATAGAAGATGAAAACTACTGTCCAAAGAGCCCTCACAGATCCCCACAACATAATGGAGTGACTCAGTCTGGCAGCCTTTCCTTTCCTTTGGAGCAGTTCCATCTTCATTGCCTCAGAATCCCTGGGCCTGGTTGCATTATTAGCTCTCTCCACTTTCCTCTGAACTCTTCTTTTCTTGAATTGCCTCCTCTGATCCTATCAAGAAGGGTTTTGAAAGGTATTTGTATGTTAATGAAAAAAATCTGTCAATGAAGAAAGTTTTTGTTTTTTTTTAAGTGTTCTCTGTTTTGTTTTAACAGATGATTATTTTTCTTGTCTGGGCTTGAACAGAGAAAAGCATAGCAAAGCTCTTATTGAAAAATTCATCTTTTTGCTGGTGGCAAGAGCCACTGTGTAGGAAATAGTAAGCACAGCTGCAGCCGATATTGAGATCAGGGTAGAGGTAGCAACATTCCTTTCCCAACTCTTATTTTCTTTTCCTACCCTTTGAGCAAAACTCCATGAGGCTGCTGTAATTTATACATGTTAAATAAGCTTTTAAAATCCCATTAGAACACGCTCCTACATCGAGTCCCCAGGTCTTGTCAGAAGATAATGTCCTCGATCCCAGACTGGATGCTGCTGGTCTTTGGGATGTTCTTGGCCATTCAGTTTCTGACTTAGGCATTTCTGCTTTGGATTCTTACCCCATGCATACAATGTTTCTCTCTCCAACAGCTACATAGAGACATATTAAGTTGCTGTCCAGTTTTCCCTGACAGTGATAAATCACTCTGGATTCAAGAAAGTGACAGCTTCTTGCAAGACATTACAGTGGTTCTCAACCTGTGGGTTGTGTCCCTTTTGGCAGTCGAACGACCCTTTTACAGGAATCGCCTAAGACCTGGATATCAGAAATTTAGATACGATTCATAACAGTAGCAACATTACAGTTATGAAGTAGCAATGAAAATAATTTTATGGTTGGGTCACAGCATGAGGAACTGTATTTAAAGGGCCAGAAGGTTGAGAACCACTGCTTCAGGCAATCTCTAGTGGAATTATACTTTCTTTAAGACACAATTCATGTGACACTTTTTCTATGAAGTCTTCCTATTCACTGGCACATAGGTTAATATTTCCCTAAATGTGTCTGTACATCTCTCTCTTTTTTAAACCCTCACTTGAGGATATTTTTACATTGATTTTGAGGGAGAGTGGAAGAGAAAGGGAGAGACAGAGAGAAACATTGATGTGAGAGATACACATCGATTGGTTGCCTCCCGCATGAGTCCTGACCAGCACCCAGTCTGGGGAGGAGCCTGCAACCAAGATACATGCCCTTGACCGGAATAGAACCCAGACCCTTCAGTCCTCAAGTTGACACTTATCCACTGAACCAAACTGGCCATGGCTGTACATCTCTTTATGAATATCATTATCACACTGTGTTGTCATTCTCTTTTTATCATCTCTGCTTATTTCATGAAACAAAATTCACAGACTTGTAATACATTTAGAAGTAGGGATAGGATCCCCTTCTTTGCTTCATCCAGAGCCATGGCTTAGCACCTGAAAGAGTGTTTATGATCATTAAGTATTTTTGGATGAATCAATGAGCTCTAAAAGGCCCTGAACCTTTTCTATTTTCTTTTTTCTCCTGCATTGGCCGGATGCCTCACATGTATGGTATTATCTCGCACCATTCACTTTCTCTTCTGTTAATGAGGACTCCATTTGTGAAATCCCCATGACTTCAATGCTGACTGAGTCCCATCAGAAAAGGTGTGTGTAGACTCAGAGCCTGACTTAGGGCTGGGAGCCCCAACTTCCCACTGGGGAAAAAAAGGTTTGAGCTATTGTCATTGTTAGTTACAGGTTAGTGGCTATTTGATTTTATGGCTCTTTTAAGGATACTTGTGTTACCAGAGGGATCATTTGCAAACCACAGAAGATCAATAAACAGAGAATCTGCTTAGCTATAGGCCTCTTAGTTGATATCTCCCCACACAGAAGAAAAGCTATGTGTACTTGCCTTTAGGTTATGAGGCAAGAATCCAATCAGCTCATTCAATGTTGACGTTTCCCCCTTGGGTGTCACCTGAGTCTAGAAACAACATCTCTCTCAGCGGGAGTGGCACTGGGGATACCTGGAGTGCTAGCACGTGGGAGGAAATGTGATTTGTTTTCTTCAGTTTAGTGGCTTTGAGGTTCAGAGGGCTCATAAGATGCATGAAATAATTCTCAGCTGTTGGCAGCCAAGCAGTTTAGCTGAGAAGTAAGGTAAGTTATCCTGCATAGAATCAGCCAAAGTTCCCATTGAGGAATCAATCCCATGAGCCATTTACTGGAAGGCCTTAGAGGTAAAAGCATGTGCTTTCTCTTGGAGACTTGAATTCATGTTCTAATTGGATGGCACACTGGCTGTGAGATCTTTGGCAAGGAACTTTACCACTTGGAAGCTTCGTCATCCTCCAAGAATGACAATATAAACATTTACCTCAGGATGGTGTTGAAGACTCAATAAGATGCTGTATAAAACTTAGGCCTGACACACAGTAGGCTCAATAAAAGATTATGATGATGATGATGACAGTGATAGTAGTGATGATGATGATTGTGATCATGGTGGTGGTGGTGATGGTGATGATAGTGATGGTGGTGGTGACAATGATGAGCTGGCTTCCAGCCTTCCCCAAGCTTGGAACCAGTGTTGGGCTTGGAATTAGCTCCAGCTGGTAGAAAAAAAAACTACAAATTTGTAATTATTATTTCAATACTTACAGCTGTATACTCACTTTTAAAACTTCTGGGAAGTTTTAGAGAATGGTACCCAGTTGATATCAATGTGTTTGTTACCATGGTATTACTCCATCTTTCCCAAAATTATGAAGGAATTTTTAAAACTTAAATTTATTGGGGTGATATCCTATATAATAAAAGCCTAATGTGCAAATTGTATCCTTGACCCAGAGTTCTGCCAGTTTGACTGTTTGCTATGATGTGCACTGACTACCAGGGGGCAGTGCAGACCATGGTGAGGGTTGGCATCACTGTGCCGGCAGTGGGCGGCAGTTGGAGGTGCTTCAGGTTCCAATAGGCCCTGATGAGAGTGGGACCGGGATGGGATGCTGGAGCAAGTGAGTGGGCAGCACCAGGCCAAGGCAGGTATGAGTTACTGGTCAACAGGCAGGGGCCGCTCCCAGGTTCCCAGACGGGGCGATTGGGTCCCCACAGGTGGCAACCAGCAGCAGTGGTTGGGGGCAGGTGGCTGGGGGAAGGGAGGGAGTACCTGGCTGTCAGTCAGCAGCCACTAGGGACCCCACCAGTGCACAAATTTCATGCACTGGCCCTCTAGTTGGTTAATAGGACCACACAGGTTTCAAGAGCACATTTCTAGTGTATTGTGTCCCCACCATCCAAAATCAAATCATCTTTTATCACCATATATTTGGTCTCCTTTATACTTTTACTACCCCCGCCACCTTCCCTCTGATAATCACCATAATGTTGTTTGTTTTCATGAGTTTCAGTTTTATATCCCACATATGAGTGAAATCATATGGTTCTTAGCTTTTTCTGACTGGCTTAATTTGCTTAGCACAATATTCTCAAGGTCCATCCATATTGTCACAAATGGCAGTATTTCATTTTTCCTTATGGCTGAGTAATATTTCATAATATGTATGTACCATATCTCCTTTATCCAATCTTCTGTTGAAAGACACTTTATTGTCTCCATGTTTTGGCCACCATGAATAGTGCTGCAATGAACATAGGGGGCCATATATCTTTGTGAATAAATGTTTTAGAATTTTTAAGGTAGATACCCAGAAGAGGGATTGCTGGGTCATATGGTAACTCTATTCTCACTTTTGTGAGGAACTGCCATACTGTTTTTCATAGTGGCTATACCAGTTTACATGAAGGAATTTTACACATCAAACAACTGATGTTCAGAGAGCTCAAGGTTATATACAATGTGGTTGAGGCAGAGTCAGGAGTAAGTCTCAGATTTTTTTTAACTCAGTTCTCCTAATTGGGCAGTTTACTGCTCTCTGTTCATAATGTGAGGGAAAGTCCTGATACTAATTTACACTGTAATATAAATAACCCATGTCTTCTGCTAAAGGTGTTATTCTCATTAAAATGATAGGTCGCAGGGAAGACACAGTTAGAAACAAAATGTTTCCTGCCTTTGAAAAACTCCCAGGCACTTACCTAAGCTGTGACATTCAAAGGAAGATAACATCTGACCCACAGACAGGTGTGTGTGGGGGGAAGGAGGGGGAGATGTGGGTGCGCAGCAATTTGGATAGGGCAGTGGTCCATGCAGCCTTGAATGCTCTGCGCAGGTCACTTTGCAGGAGCTAAATGTTGTGAGTCCTAAGAGAGCTGAAATGGAAAGGCATGAAAGAGGATGCGCAGTAAGCAGCCTGGCCATAGTAGTAGGATGACTCCTATCGGGCGTTCCATGCATTCCTAGACTCAGTGTGGTCCATGTATCCTGGGGATTTGGCCATCCTGAGTCAGAGGGAACCAGGCGAGGAGTATGCTGGCCGGACTTAAGGAGCTGTGGCCAACATATCTGTTCAGAGAGATTCCCGGCAAGCCTGTGAACTATGACCTTTCACATTATGCAGGAACACACACATACACTCACATACACATGTACACATATCCCAGGCTTGGCTTCCTCTGCCCCTTGCAGAGGGGCATTTCACTGTCTTGCCATCCACACTGGCATTCTTCATTGCTTCCTTGAGCTGACTCTAGGTCTCCTTGGCATCTCCACTGTGCAGTCCCCTTTGTGACCTGGAATGTCACAGGTTTTCTCTGCCTTTGATTGCTCCTTCCACCCTGCGTGGCTGTTCTACCCTTTCCTCATCAGAGATGCCTGCGGGGAGTACACCTATTTCAGGTGCTGAAGCCGCTTAAGTTCTGTCTTTGAAATCAGGGGCTGCTCTGCCTCAGCACCAATCCATCTCCTGGCGGTTTCAGCTCATTTGTTATTTCTCACAAACTACATGGTCGCAGCATGGTCTGCGCTATTTTCTTCACCCCCTGCTTATAACAAAGAAACAGAAAAAGGCAGTGATGCATCTTAGTTATGAAAACACACTCGGAGGGTCTATGGTTCAGCTTCAGGTGAAAGTTAAGCCTCCCTTTCTCTCTTTGACTCTTGCTAATGTTGGGGCTCTGCTCCTTACGACTAAGCTGCCTCTGTCCATGACAAATTACTTTTCATGCATGCTGAGGGCCAGCTTCATAAAAACTTGAGCACAGCTTTCGGCTGCAGAAAGGCCAGGCCCCAAGTAGGCTGGGAAAAGAGAGCACACGGAGTTTGAATTTCAGGACAATTACAAGCTGTGTGAACTTGGTCAAATTAATTAGCTGCCTCAAGTCTTCACTTATGAAATGGATATAACAACTTCTTGATGGTTTGAGGATTAAATGTATGAAATGGACCTGGCTCTTTGTCAATGCTTGCCTCAACTCTTTTCTTCCTACCCTAAGTGACAATGCTGATGTGTGTTTGGTAGAAATGTCAATCAATGTATAATGTCATGGATTAATGGATCATTTGCAAAACCCCAGTAGAACAATAAACAAGGAGTCTACCTAGACAGACCCTGTGCATTCACATCTTCTGACACAGAGTCAGCTGCATTGAGTTACATGTGCCTCTGTTCTGTTTGGACAAGAATCCTACCAGCTGTTTCTGGGGTGGTGACGGGATCCTACAATGGTGTATGGAAAGCAACTTGCATTGTGTCTGTACATATAGGTGTAAGCTAATCTCAAAGCCACAGGACTGCATGGTGCCTCCAGGCTCCTGTTGTTGGATTCCTGGCCGGAGGACGGCCATGTGTCATAGAACTGTGGTGTCTCCCTTGGGGTGTCCTTTGCCTGAACATCCTAAGGTTTCTGGTTGAAAATACATGCAGCCACTTTAAGTCGTGAATGTAGCCATTAGGGCATTCACTGATTGAGACAACAGCGAGATGTTTTGAAGATAAGGAGCCAGAATTGTAGCCATGCAAATAAAAATGGAGATTCTGGCTTCAAGCTGACAGCTGTCACCCCCTTTTTTTTCCCTAGGATATCTTAGTTTTGGGTCTGTGTACATAGTTTCAGATAGAGCAACTCACCTGATCCATTATCACTACCAACCAATCAATGTTTTGGTGAGCCTGTCATAGACTTGGCAGTGTGGGGCTGGGGAAGACACAAGGGAGGATGAGGAAGGGTTGCCATGCTTAAGAAGTTTACTGTCTTCCAGGGGTCCTCAAACTTTTTAAACAGGGAGCCAGTTCACTGTCCCACAGACCGTTGGAGGGCCGGACTATAGTTTTAAAAAAAAAAACTATGAACAAATACCTATGCACACTGCACATATCTTACTTTGAAGTAAAAAAACAAGGTGGCAAAAACACCCAGTGGGCCGGATAAATGTCCTCGGCGGGCCCATGGGCCGTAGTTTGAGGACCCCTGTTAGCCTCATGAAGTGATTAATAGGTTAGCAGGTGGTTAAAAACCCACTGAGGAGACTGAAACTTAAGCTAAATGACCTATAACAATCATCTGTGTTTGCGGAGCTTGAGGTGACCTGGAAAAGTTAGACAAGACTTAGCAAGGCAGGGCGATTGTTAGGCTTTGAAGAGCGTTTGGATTTGAATGAGTGGAAAATGAGGGTATAGTCTCTAGAGTGGAGGCAAATTGTATGAAAGGGACAGAAATATACATTGTGTGGGTGGATAGTGCCCAGAGTGTCACAGCTGCAGCCACCAGGTATGGATTGCAGAGGAGTGAAGTTGCGTCGTAACAAGTAAACTAAAGCTTCAAGTGCCAGACAAAAAGTAAAAAAAAAAGGAGCCAGCAGTTACATGTGTAGGTGTCATGGTTCCACAGCGGGAGTCTCTTTCAGAAACTTTCCCTGCTGTGTTTCAGGAAGGCACCATTGAGCTTGTGGCCCAGACTGAAACCACAAGCCCTGGTTCATTCTTCTTTCACTACCTCTGAGCTCTATAGTTGACTGCCTTTGGACTTCAAATGACTAGCAAGGGGCTGGGACAGGTTGAAGGGGACCAATGAGGGTTGAAATGGGAGGGGACAAAGAAGAAACTGGCAGGAAGGCTCTCACAGCAATTTAGATGTAATATGATTTGGCCCTGACCCAGGGGTTGAGAATGGCTATGGGAATATTAAGATCGCTCTGAGAAATGCTACAAAGAGGCAATTGGAAGACCTGGAATCAGCTGGATACAGGGGATGATGCTAAGAAAGGCATTAATAATAACTTTCTCTGAAAAAGGTTTTAACCTTGACACTCAAGAACATTGACAGGGCCCTAAAAGGAATGAAGTGGACTTTGAAGTGGAGTCAATTTAGAAGGAAAGATGAAGAGTTCAGTTTGACACCTGGAGAGGTTGAAATAATGGTACAACACAATGCGCACATTGAACAGGCATTTGAAAATGTGGGAGTGTGTCTCTAGGGAATGGAGTCCTGTGTTTGGAGACCACTAAGGTATGAACTGCAAACCTGAGACACAGTGAAGGCAGAGAGTAGAGAGAAGGCAAGCACAGGTCAAGGGCTTGGTTCTGAAGGAGCCACTTGCCTGTGGCCAGCATAATCTGAAGAGAGCTCCTCCTCCATTTGCTGCTATTCTGTCCTTGGTGTCCTGAGCATTTTTCTTTAGGGATACAAAGGGCATACGGCTCCCTCTGAGTTTGGGAGGCACATGCAACTTTTCAGGAGGCTCCTAGGAGGCATTAAATGACTGGAGATCATGTAGTCCAGCTGCCTCATATGACAAGTGGAAGACTGAGGGCTATAGAGTGTGGGGAGGTGACAAGCCAAAGCTTTGCAGTTAGGAGGGTAGATATGACTCTAGTCAGCCCAAGGACTGTGGATAACGCCCCTGCTTGCCCTTTTACAGAAACAGCGTGGGTCACTAAGAGCTCAAGCACTGGTGTCAGGCAGACCTTGATTAAATCCTGACACCACCCATCGTAGATCTGAGACCTGAAGCAGGTTAGTTTATCTCTAAGCCTCAGTGTCCTCATCTGTAAGATGCAGACAATGAGGTCACCAGCCATTCCAGGTCCTTGTATGGACTGGATATGACCTAGGATGCTGAGCACATTGCCTCCTGAAAAGTCTTCCACAAATTCAGTAATGCATGAACTCAAGAAATGATTATTGTACATTCATTAGGCTCTTGGTATCAGGAATGAAATAGTAAAGTCAGTAGTGTGTCTGCCTCAAGGATCCTACAACCTAGAGGAAACACACATTAATCACGTGACAATAGAAATTGATAATTGTCAATTGATAAGGACTATCGAAGAAAACTGCAAGGCACTCCAAGAATAACTAATAAGGAGACCTTGTCTAGTCTAGAGCTCAGGGAAGAGCTAAAAGATGAAGGATTGCCAGGAATTCCCCATGTGGAGAGAAAGGCAGTGGAAGGAGTCTGCACAAAGGGCAAGAGGTGAGAGAGAGAGAGAGGGCCAGGGTGATGTAATTCTGGGGTGTAGCCCCTAGTCATTAGGTTCCTTCCCCCTACAGGATCTCCTTGGCCCAGATCAACCATTGTGAGGACAAGGACACACCCATTTCTACCAGTTGAAGGTAGATGTATCAAGTTACTATATATTTAGTATTTTGAATATCTTGGGGAAGCCTGGGGCATCCTTAGAACCCAAATTGCCCTAATCTCTAGTTTTGCCAATTTAGGGCTTCTTTTTGGCTTCCTCTTCCTTGCTAAGTAAGAGCCCTGCCTAGACCTCTAGTCTCACCACCAGCATGGATGGGCCCATTAATACACCTGTTGCTTCAGTTGTGGAGTATAGTGATCACCCAGAATGTTGAGGCCAACTGGTGATAAGGTAGCCACAGGGAGAGCAAGAATGAGGGAGGGTCATGAATGATTTCATTAGGTTAAGCTGAGAAACACGTTGCTCCAAGATAGCTGAAGTCTGCCTCCCTGGAGAGAGGCAGCCTTGTATCCAGAAAGGAGCCATAGTACTGCCTCCCCAGCACTACTTACTGATAGTAATTCCTACCTGTGTTACCGATAGGAGCATTGAGTGGAAAGAAATAGCAGAGCAACCACAGGCTATGCAGCCAGGAGAAATGAAGAGGTCAGTTTGGGTTAAGCGTTTCAGGATTAGAACTGTGAAAGGCACGTGGCTGCTTGACCCTGACTCTGATCATTGCCCTGGGCTGGTGCCCTGCAGCCCTGCTTCAGTACCTGATTGAACTCTGAGAGCAGGATCTTCTGGTGGTAAAACCTGCTCCATCACACCCTTAGCACAGAGCAAATTTGCAGGCCCCGGACAAGCTGCTTCATCTCTGACTGCTTCACTCACAGCTTTCTATATTCATAACACTCAGAAGACCCTACATGCCTTCTAGTTATACTTTTCCAGCTTCTATCCTACTGTAGCCTCTCTGGGAACCTCCCAAACTCTCAGTGAGGATTGATGAGTGAAAATAGCTACTACTGAGGATGCTAATGTGGGAGTGTCTAGCCCCTGCACAGCTTAAGCCCTTTGCAGAAGTGAATCCAGTTATTATTTTTTATTCTCATAGGCAAGAGGCCTGGTGCACAAAATTTGTGCATGGGGCAGGGGGAAGTGTCCCTCAACCCGGTCTGTGCCCTCTCACAATCTGGGACCCCTTGGGGGATATCAGGCCTAAACTGGCAATTGGACATCCCTCTCACAATCCGGGACACTGCATGCACCAGTGACTATACTTTTCATACAGATGAATGGCATCTTACTGTTGTATGGGGAGCTAATATTTTTTGCCCTGGTTATAAAAAGTAGTACATAACATGATCTTTCTGAGCCAGTAGTACCATTTCCCCCATCGTATGGGTGGAAAAACTGAAGCAGAGAGAAGTTAAGTAATTGGTGTTGTCACACAGTTATGTGTCAGAATCAAGGCTGACCACAAAATGTGCAAGCCAGAGTCCATGCATGTCATCGCTACATCATCCTGGTTTTTTCAGTGTTAGAGTAGCCTTGCCAGGTTTTAGTTTTTAAATCTAAGAGACTATTCCCAATATGTAGGGTAGGGTTCTTAGGTCTGGCTGGTGATCAGGGCCATCTGCCGGGTGGCCAGTGGGCAGGACAATCAGGGGCCCCTGCTGGCACCCACCTTGGCTGGTGGCCTGGTGCTACCTTCTGGCCGGCCCCACCCCTTGATCACTGCTGCCGGTTGCCACCCAGTGGTCAGTGTGCATCATAGTGACTGGTTGTTCTGCCATTCTATCGATTTGCATATTAGGCTTTAATATATAGGATCTCAAGGCTAAAGGGATCCATAGGCACCAACAAATCTCATAGCATCATTAGATGTGGAAGGAACATTAACATATTCTTTATATGAATATAGCCAACAGATCCTAGAATTCACCTTGTTGATAATTCTCCAAATCATAAACTGAGCAGGAAACACTAAATACAAGGAGCTTTCTTACAGGTATAGCATTATGTAATATCTATTTTGAAGTTAAAAATGATCTTAGCTTCAATGCGGAGATTTCTGAGGCTGTGGAGCAGACTTGACGATGGAGGGCATGGGATGCTTCTTGCAGCAGGAGGAAGGCATAAGCATCCATGGGAAGTAAAATAGGAACCCTACATAGAAGTAGGCATATTACATCAATTTGTCAATGATTCCACAACTCTGTGGGCTAGAGGATAATGTCTCAGTTTTATAACCTATTACCTCACTTCCTTATCAACTGGCAGAGCTAGAATTTGAAACCAAATCTGTGAAACCAAACCTTCACTCACAGCTTTAGTCGTTGTTCCACTAAATCAAGTTGCCTCATATTTATTTATTTGTGCACAGAAGCAATAACATCAGAAAATATTTTTCATAGGTGCTGTATCTTGAAGTTAAAAAATAACACCCAAATGTAACACTCTTCAAGCCTTGAGAACTTGTCACCCTTTATAAGCATTTCTCAATGACAGCCCGTTGCACCTGTCCCCCTCCTACCTTGAGGACTGTGAAATGAGAATTTCTATGAAAGATTTATAGGCCTAGATCACAGCGGAGGCAGGGTAAAGTTCAAGCTCTGGTCCCCACGGTTTCTTTTGTTCTATGTGCTAATAAGAATAGCAGCCCCA
Source organism: Murina feae (assembly GCA_004026665.1). Classification (NCBI taxonomy): domain Eukaryota; kingdom Metazoa; phylum Chordata; class Mammalia; order Chiroptera; family Vespertilionidae; genus Murina; species Murina feae. The sequence goes on along the minus strand of PVJC01006960.1, from coordinate 33,041 downwards.
CTTTGTAGTCACAATGCTGTGTTCTCAACAGCTTAGAAGAGCTCACCTGTGGCTCCACATGTCCTTCAGTTCACGTTTTGTATCTCTGACTTGAACTGGCTGTCTCACAGAAGGGAGATGTTCCTGACAAGTAGCAGAAACACAGATGTAACTGAGTCATTGCAGAGCAGTGTGGTGTGTATCTCAGAGTTGGGCACATGGATGAGGGAGTCTCTGACTCTAATTGGTGCAGAAGCTCCTTGAGAATGAGTCTAGTTCAATGAGAAGAAACACATGTGCATAGAGTACTTAAAAATGACAGGTGTGATCTGACCTTCCAGGACCTTGTGTGTCAAGTTAAGGGAGTTTGTAACTAAACCTCCCACCATGGAGAGCCACTAAAGGTCTGGCTTAGTCCCGAGCTCTATGTATTCCTATAGGCTCATATCCAATCCTCACGTTTAGCCCAGCCACACTTCCAACTCCGATAAGGGGGTGACTGGCACTGAAGTGAAGCAGGAGATTCTCAGAGACCCCGCACCCCCACCCCGCTACTAGTCTAACCTGACCAGGGGCCCATGTTGCTATAACTAGGCTTCTTTGCTATGGTAGTCTTTTCTGACCTGCTTGGGTCTGGAAGGACACTCCATTCTCAGGGGCTACAGGATGACCCCTATAAACATACTCAGTGTCTGATATTGCTATTTTTGCCTTTCTGGAGCTAAGTATCATTAGTGTAAAGTCTTGGGGTCTGCCTGACTTTTCAGGTACTCCTTTACTGTATCTTGTACCCTCCCCTTAAGTCAGCTTTTTACCTAAAGTGGTAAGGAATTATGAGGGCTATTCCACTCTTTCTGGGCTCAGTGCCTGCATGTGGTTTGGCTCCCCAGATCTCTACCTGACAGAGGTAAATAGATAGCCTGAGCCTGATAGTGGTTTACTTTTTAGCTTCATCCAGACATCCAGATGCTATTGTAAAAAGAATCCCTGGTCCCCTGCCTTTTTAATAGGTCAGTGGGCAGACCTGTTCAAAGCTTATGTGGTAACAGAGGTAGTAATTCTTGGTAAGAATTTTCTGATTAGTTAATATTGTGGACTTGTATATCCCTTGGGGAGAAAAGCTGTGGTAACTTTACACCATGGTACACTATGCAGCAGTAAAAAGTGAGGATCTCTTACCCTCTGAGACAACATAGAGGACCTGGAGTGTATTATTTTAAGTGAAATAAGCCAGGGAGAGAAAGACAAGTATTACATAATTTCACTCATATATGGAGCCTAATGAATAGAATAAACTGATGAATAAAATAGATCCAGAGATATAGAAGCATGGAACAGACTTTCGAATTTCAGAGAGAAGGCAGGGGTGAGTGGGTGGGAAGAGGTCAACCAAAGAATTTGTATACACATATGCATAACTTATAAACATAGACAATAGTATGGTGAAGGCCTGGGGCAGGGGTCGAGGGCAGGCTAGAAAAGGTCAATGGGGGGAAATGGGGGAGGGTATATATAATACTTTCAACAATAAAGATAAAAAGAGTTTTATATAATGTTAATATTTCAGTGCCATTTGGCTATTTAAAATATATTTATAAAATTATTATTTTTTTCCACAAAGGCTATTAATGTGCTAAGACCTTAACTTCTAAGACCTTAAATATGTGAGACATCTTACTATGGTATTTCAGAGGGAAGAGTAGGTGGGAAGAGATTAACTGATGAACTTATATGTATAACCAATGGTGTGGGGAAGGCCTGGGGAGAGGCTAGGAGCAGGGTGCAGGGGCATTAATGGGGGGCAGGGGACATATGTAATACTTTCAACAATAAAGACAAATTTTTAAAAAATTATATAGGTTTAAAGTGTACAATTTTTTGATACATCATCTATATATTACATTATGTTTATCATCCAAAGTCAAATCTTTCCCATCACCATTTATTTGATCCCCTTTTCCCTTTACTACTCTCCCACTCCCCTTCCCTTTGATAACCACCATAAAGTTATCTATGTCTATAAGTTTTTGTTTATTTTTCTTGTTTTTTCATTGTTGCTTTTAGTTTTATATCCCACACCAGAGGCCCAGTGCACGAAATTTGTGCAGGGGGGGAGGTTGTCCCTCAGCCCAGCCTGTACTCTCTCCAATCTGGGACCCCTCGCCTATGTGCCTGATTGCCCCTAACTGCCTGATTGCCCCTAACTGCTTCTGCCTGCCAGCCTGATCACCCCCTAACCACTCCCCTGCCAACATCATCAACGCCTAACTGCTCACCTGCTGGTTTGATCACCCCCAACTGCCCTCCTCTGCTCTCCCACAATTACCCTCCCCTACCAGTCATCTTGTGGCTGTGGGTGTTGCCCTCTTTGAGGGTGTGACAGTCAATTAGCATATTCCCTCCTTATTGGCTGTGGGCACCACCATCTTTGGGACAGGGTGAGGGTTAATTAGCATATTTCCTCTTTTTTTAGATAGGATATGAGTGAGATCATATGGTTCTTAACTTTTTCTGTTGGTTTATTTCAGTTAGCATGATAGTCTCAAAATGCATTCATGTTGTCACAAATTGCAGTATTTCATCTTTTCTTATGGCTGAATAGTATTCCATTGTGTATATGTACCACATCTTCTTTATTTAATCATCTCATGAAGGACACTTTGGTTGTTTCCATATCGTGGACACCATGAATAATGCTACAATGAATACAAGGTTGCTGGATCATATGGTAAATGTATTCTTAATTTTTTGAGGACCTTTCATACTGTTTTCCATAGTAGCTGTGCCAATTTACATTCTCACCAGCAGTGAATGAGGGTTCCTTTTTCTCCACAACCTCTTTAACACTTATTACTTGTCTAACTGGTATGAAGTGGTATCTCATTGTAGTTTTGATTTGTATTTTCCTAATAGTTAGTGAAGTTGAACATCTTTTCATACCTTTTGCTCATTTATATGTCTGTTCAGGTTCTTTGTCCATTTTGTAATTGGATTTTTTTGGTTTTGAGTTGTATGAGTTCTTTATATATTTTGAATATTAACCTCTTGTCAGAGCTGTTGTTTGCAAATATCTTCTCCCATTTTGTTTTTTGTTTTTTGTTTTGTTGACAGTTTCTTTTGCTGTGCAAGAGATTTTTAGTTTGATATATTCCCATTAATTTATTTTTGCCTTTACTTCCCTTGTCTTTGAGATCAAATTTGTAAAATGTTCTCTAAAACCAAAATCCCTAAGTTTAGTCTCTGTTTTCTTCTATGTAATGTATTGATTCTACTCTCCCTTTCCCACTCACAAATTTTTTCATCCATGTCCTTCCCACCTCAGAGTAGTCCATCCCTCTTCTAGCTTTCTGTAAATTTACTGTAGTCATTTTTACGTGTCTCTTTATCTCAAACTAAATCTAAAACATCATGAAATATTGACTACCTTCACAGTATATTCCTAATACAACTATGTCTCACTACCTCTACCCTATCACTAGATCAGAGCCACCCATCATCACTTGCCAGAGTGACTGCAGAAGTCTCCTAACTACGCTTGTCCCACTTTAGTCTATTTTCTACCTACAAAATAGATTAAGACTTTAAAAATTGAAGTCATTGCATAAGCCCTTTGTTCAAAATCCTCCAGAGTCTTCCACCTTCCCCAACGTAAAAGCTCATGATTCTACGAGGTCTTATTTGATCAAGTATCCTGTTACCCTTCCTTCTAGTATCTACCTCTGTCCATTTGTCCCAGCTATGCTGGCCTGTGTGGTTTCTCAAACATTCTAGGCATGCTTCCATTCTAAAGTCTTTTTGCTGGATTTTTTTCTTTTCTGAAAACATTTTACCATCTATCTCCATTGCTTCCTTCTTTGTCTCCTTAAAAGTTTTATTCAATGACCATCTTCAGGAGAGTGTCCCTGGCCAACCTATTTAAAATGATAAATTGTTGTTTACCACTGCTTCCATTCCTATCCACCATAGTTGCTCTTTTAAAACTTCACTTTCTAAATATTAGACAATGCATTTACTTACTGTGCCTATTTTTCATTATCTGTGCCCTATCCCCTCCACTTAATGAGGGCTCTGTGAGGACAGGCATTTTTGTTCTGTTTGTTGACATATCTTAATTTTGTATCTATAGTTGTTGCATATTAGTTGCTCTAATATTTGTTGAGGGAATAAATATTATACTAAATCCCAAGAAGAATGTTTTATTCTAAGTGTCAGCTTACATTAGAACTCTGAAGAGTGTGTTACTGATGAAGTTTGGAGTTCCAGATTTCATTAGTCTAAGTTAAAGCCTGATAATGCTGTCCTTGACAGTCCTAGGTTTACAAAAAGTCATCAGAATTAAGGATTATAAATAAAATTCCATCACCAATCGCACTGTTCACTCGGATGCCCACACCCCGACAGGTATTATGTGCCCTGACTAGGACTTGACCCTGTGACCCTTCCGTGCACAGGATGACACTCTAACCAGCTGAGCACAATGGCCAGGGCAAGACATTTTCTAATTCCTGTTTTGATTTCTGTGTTGACCCACTGGTTTTTAAGAACGTGTTCATTTCCATTTACTTATGCATTTTCAAGTTTCGCTTCTATTACTGACTTGTAGTTTTCTTTCAGTGTGGTCAGACAAAATAATTTCAATCATCTTGAATTTATTAGTATCCGTTTTTTAATCTAACATGTGATCTGTCCTGGAGACTGCGCTCGGGGGCCTGGGAAGAATGCATATTCTGCTGCTGTGGGTGGCAGATTTGCTACGCCTCTGTTAGTCCTTCTCAGTTCCTTTTTTACTTTTTTCTTGTTTGTTTGTTTTTCTCTTCAGTGAGAAAAACTTCAAGCAGAGACATTAGAGACCCAACTTGGAGCATATGGAAAGTAGATACAGAAAAACAAAACAAAAAGATAACAAAGTGCTTTTTACTAATGTCTGTGAGTAAACTGGACTGAGGAAGTTAGAAGTGCTCAGGCTGCCTGGCTGGTGTGGCTCAGTGGTGAAGCATTCTGATTCCTGGTCAAGGCAAATGCCTGGGTTTCAGGCTCAGTCCCCAGTAGTGGGTATGCAAGAGGCAGCCGGTCAATGACCTTTCTCTCACATCAATGTTTCTATCTCTTATCCCTCTCCCTAAAAATTAATAAAAACATGTTTAAACATTTTTAAGAAAGTGCTCAGGCATGCAACCCTTTTCCATCACAACCTGTTCTTGCTGCCTGTGAGTCAAGCCTTACACAGGGCCTCAGAGCCTGCACAGCAAAGCAAACCTCTGTGTTCAGTTCTCCAGCAAACCCAACACCCTTCAGTTGGGTCATTTCATATGTGCCACTCATGGCTGAAGCAACAGTCAGGCAGAAGAAACTTTTTGCAAAAATCTCAAAATTTAGTCACTTCTCTAGGCAGGTGAACCATATTTAGGCAAGCCGGAAAAAGAAAAAAAATGTATGTGGCACAGGTGGATACGAAGATTTGTTTCTATTTATTTCCACAGAAAAGTTAGTGTTCTGTTTGAAGCCTGTTCTGGGAGCATCACAGAACTCTGTTCTTTTTTAATTTTTTATTGCTGACACTATTACAGATTCCCCTCCTCCCGCCTGACCCTGTCCACCTTCTCCCAGCCCCCAGCCCCCTGCCTTGGCCATCACCACACTGTTGGCTGTGCCCATGGGCTATGCATATATGTTCTTTGGTTAATCTCTTCACCTTCTGTTCTCTTTTGCCTAGGGATTCATTAGGAGGATTTAGAGAAAGTTGAGGATCCTGGATAGATTTTGCTGGAATCTCTGCAGAATATCAATAAAGATTCCCTTTCTGAAACCATATGCAAAACATGGGAGGACCCCATAGGAGTGACACAAAATTTTCCTTTTTCTCAACTGACATTTTCGTTCCTGTGATTATTAGAAGATTTGCTTCTGAAAGCAAAGCAGTTTCTTTCCCTGGTGTCTGTTTGCTAACCAAATGGATGCAAGGCAGAGTGAATTTCCTGGGGGAGGGGGGGTTGCGTGTGGCCCACACATGTGTAAATGTGCACCATTTGCATTCGTTCTGTGTATTGGGTAATAGCTACACCATTTGTGTCTAACTTTACTTTAATCTCCTCAAAGGCAGAGACCCCAGAAGATTCAGGTGGGCTTGGGGTTTCTTTGCTGGCTGATTCCTTAAGGTGGTGAGAAACATGGAAGTGATTAACAAATAGTGAGAGCCTGAGTCAGGGGCAGTTGGTCACAGGACACTTTGATGAAGAGAATCCTCAGATCTTTTCTTCAGATCCCATTCAACACCTGGAAGAATGGTTCACAGTCAGCAGCCCCTGGATTTCCACTGGAAGCTTCTTTTTACAGACTTCTTGAAGGAGTTGTTACCAAGGGAAAGCCAGCCCTGTGGGCAGGCTTTAGATCTGCGGAGAACCATGGTGGCTAACCCCAAACTCTTCACTCCCACCATCTCCACCGCGAAGATCCTTTATCCCCTCATTGTCCTGGACAGGAGGCAGCCCCTTTCTGAGCCAGTCTCGCCAGACTCCACCACCAGCCTCTGGCTGATTCTCCTGAAGCGCTTGCTGCCATGGCTCCACAGCAGTGCTCTCCCCAAGTTGGAGCTCCTTCTACTTATGCTGACATGTGTATCTTCCTATGCATGTTCATGACACACAAAGCCTCAGGGAGGCTAATGTGTGTTATATTCAAGGCAAACAAGCTGGAAACATGTTGAATCCTAGGCTCTTCATTCTACCTAACATCCCGGCATGGCCTGGGGTGCTGCTATCCGAGTTCCTGCTGGTGGTAGAATGTCCTTGATTAAGTCAGAGTTGGGCCATTTCTAAGTACAGTAACACAGCCTTCTTTAGGTGTTCCTAGTGGGGCTATTCTCCCTTAATATTTAAAACATAACAGCTGAGCCTCTCAGAAGGCTCTTTACTTTTGAATAACATATTCTGAATCTCTACTAAGTTTACAGCTTTTTTAACAATGCACTTTCATTGTCATGGCTATGCAAGTTGCAAAGAATTTGGATGAACTATTGGCTCAGTAGAGTCTCTTAAGTGACCAGAACCAAAGATACAATCTCACAGATTTATACTTATGAGCAGAGACTCAAAGGGAAAATGACCTTTTGAGAAGGAAGAGTCACAGAGCAGCATCAGAAGGGAAACAGGTCCACTAAAAAAGGTGAATAAAAAATTTCAGAAAAATGTACTTATTTTCCTGGAAGTGTTTGCATTATATAAAAGGAAACTAGAAAAGCAAAATATTTCTGGCTATTTGTAAAGCATCTTATAGGTGTTAATGTCTCAGCCCAGCTACAGATAACCTGAGGTTGGGGTACACCTGAAGGGATCAGAATTTGGAACCTGATCCTCGTAGGGGTCCTCTGAAAACAGACCCAGATTCTGAACCTGGGAGAGTGTTCAATATCACAAACAGAGAAGGGTTTCCAAAGGGAAAGGAATAGTTGCAGAGTCAGCACTGAAGTGATCTAAGGAGCTTGTGAGCAAGCCAGACAAACACATACTAGATTACCTCAGGGCTGACCCTATCTGAGTGCAAGTAGATAGTAGAAAACAGAAGAGTCTTCACTAGGTAGCAGTGATTCTGCTGCTGTTAGGATTAAGAGGAAGAACTCTTAAGTAGACAGAACCTGAGAGGCACACAAGAACTTTCCTTCTCAAGTTATCTCATTTAGGCAATCAATAAATTGGTCTTGAAGCCATGGTCAGGTTGCTCAATTGATTAGAACTTCTTCCCCATATGCCAAATTCGTGGGTTTGATTTTCAGACAGGGCACTTGCAAGAGTCAACCAATGAATACATAAATAAATGGAACAACGAGTCTCTCTCTCTCTCTCTCATTAATAAAAAAATAAAGAAGTAAATGGGTCTCCTAACAGTGGGTTTCCCTTTCATTTTGATGCTGTTTTCTTTAGCTGCGCAGAAACTTTTTATTTTGATGTAGCACCATTTGTTCACTTTTCCCTTTGTTTCTTTTGTCTTGGGCATTGTATCAGTGAAAATTCTGCTACATGAGATGTTTGATATTTTGCTACCTACATTTTCTTCTAGGATTTTTATGGTTTCATGTCTTATACTTCCATCTTTTATTCATTTTGAGTTTATTTTTGTGTGTGGTGTAAGTTGGTGGTCTGGTTTTATTTCCTTATGCGAGAAAGTATTTTCTAATGATACATTTGATAAGGTGTTAATTTCCAAAATATATAAAGTACCCATACAACTCAACAAAAGGAAGACAAACAATGTGATTAAAAAATAGGCCAACGACCTGAATAGACACTGCTCTAAAAAAGGACATAAAAAAGGCCAAGTGACCTATGAAAAAATGTTCAACATCACTAATTATCAAAGAGATGCAAATTAAAACAACAATGAGGTACCACCTCATTCCTGCCAAAGTAGCTATCATCAATAAATCAACAAACAACAAGTGCTGGCGAGGATGTAGAGAAAATGGAACCTAGTGCACTGCTGGTAGGAATGTAGGCTGGTACAACCTCTATGAAAAACAGTGTGGAGTTTCCTCAAAAATTAAATATGGACCTGTCATTTGACTCAGTGATCCCACTTCTAGGAATATATCCTGAGAAGCCTGAAACACTAATCCAAAAGAACATATGCACCCTATGTTCATAGCAGTGATATTTATAATAGCTAAGATCTGGAAACAGTACAAGTGTCCATCAGAAGTTGAGTGGATAAAAAAAGCTGTGGTATATTTACACCATGGAATGCTATGCAGCAGTAAAAAAGAAGGAGCTCTTACCCTTTAAGACAGCATGAAGGACCCGGAGAGTATCATGCTAAACAAAATAAGTCAGTTAGAGAAAGACAAGTATCACAGGATCACATTCATATGTGGAATCTAATGAACAAAATAAATTGAAAAACAATATAGAGACGTAGAAGCATGCAACAGACTGAGGAATATCAGATGGAAGGATGGGGTGGAGGGCAGCACGGGAAGAGATTAACCAAAGAACTTATATGCATATAAACATAGCACATGGACACAGACAATCATGTGGGGAAGGCCTGGGGGTGGGATGTTGGGGGCAAGGTGGAGCAGGTCAATGAGGGTGAAAGGTGACATCTGTAATACTTTCAATAATAATGATAAAGTTAAAATAAATAAATGGGTTCATGGTTATTAATTAAACCTCCTCTCTGGAAAGTGCCTTTATTTCAGAGGTAAGGGAGTCTCATTCCATTTAGGCTCCTTTGTTGAGGAACCAGGGAGAATATCCTTGAGAAATGTTGGTAGGCATTGAGGTCTCTTATCTACTAGTAAGCAACATTTCTTGGTTGGAGAGGAACGTGCTTTAGTCAAAAGACAGAAACTGGAAAAAAGAAAGGAGAGAAAACAATGTAAGATTTTTCCAAGGTTAATAAAAGTAAACTTTGAAAAAGTTTGATGCAGTCACTGAAAACACTTAGCTTTCCATTAAGTTAGAAGTTCATTAAAAAATCCTTTTCTGGCTTATTACAGCAAATTTCTGCTTATTTTCTTTCCAAGTGCCTTGTAAGGGAGGACAGCCTGTAGCAAAAATTAAGCTCCAGGACTCAGAATTGCATGCCTCTCAGTGTGCCAGCTCTTAGCATCCCCATGGGTCATCCTGCATGGTGTGGCCACATGCTTGACAGATTTTTCATTTCAGAATTTTGGATGTGTTTACTGAAGGAAAAAAAAAGTTTTATTTTATTGCAGAAAATGTTAGCAAGCATGGTGCTTTAAGAATCTCCTTGAACAAAGCAAGAGAAGGTAGTCTCATTGTTTTGCTATTATATCCTCTTCAGTGTTGACTTTTTCTTTATGTTCACTGCCATTCAAGCTGTCCTGATAGTTCCCCCTCCCTGCCATTGCATTTTATTATCCTGCTTGGTGACTTCCAACATTTAGCAGGCAAGAGCGCCATTCATCTCCTGAGAGTGTCACCAAAGGCATCAGTGATACTGAATGTTACCTGCCAGAACTTGGCACTTTATACATCGCCATCATTTGTACTTTTGTTGTTATTATTGCATTTACCATGTTTTGCTCTTTATATTTCTATCTAGAGGATGTATTCTATAGAAGTTAGTCTAGACTCCTTCACTGTATCTCCCATGGAGCTTTGAGGAAGCAGAAATTCAATAAATAGGGGTCTTTTGCGCATGGTCTTGAGAGGACATTGAAGCACGGGTATGAAATGGGGGCCGTAGACCTGGGTGTGAATGAAGCTCATGTTTACTACATGTGTGGAGCATATGGAGGTGGAGTTGTGTGGCTGGCACTTGGGCAGGAACCTCATCTCATGCTTATGAAACAGTTCAAATTTAGACCTTGACATCTCCAGCTCCTAGACTAATGTTTGTACTTGTAGTCACAGAGACATACTTTGTAGAATGAAGAAGGTACAACTTTTATGATTTATTATTATTTTTATACGTTTTTATTGATTTCAGAGAGCCATGAAGAAGGAGAAGGAGATAGAAATGTCAATGATGAGAGAGAATCATTGATCAGTTGCCTCCTGCATGCCTCCTACTGGGGATCAAGCCTGAAACCCAGGCATGTGCCCTGACCAGACATTGAAACATTACTCATATCTCCTGGATCATAGGTTGATGCTCAACACTGAGCCACTCCAGCCAGACTGAAGAAGGTACAACTGTTAAAGCTGTACCCTATTATAAGACTATAAAATCTGCAATAAATACTGAGTTAAATATCAAGTAAAATTGCAATTGTCTTATATTTAGAGTAATTATATTGTGTATATGTTTGTACTTAATTAAAAATAGCTTTGCTAAGGTATAATTGGCATTTAATACACTGTACATATTTTAAGTGCACAATAGATAAGTTTCTACATATGTATATATGTGAGACAATGACCAAATCAAGACACTCACACTAAAAGTTTTCACTGACTTCTTTTTTATTTTTTCAAAAAACTGATTTCTGAGAAGAAGGAAGAGGAAAAGATAGAAACATCAATGATGAGAGAGAATCATTGACTGCCTGCCTCCTGCATGCCCACAGTGGGGATTGAGCCCTCAACCCAGGCATGTGCCCTTGACCAGAATTGAATCCAGGACCCTGCAGTCTGCAGGCCAACACTCTATCCACTGAGCAAAAATTGACTAGGGTTTGCTTGCTCCTTTTGTCATCATTTCCTCCTGCTCTTTCTGCCCTCACCTCAGGCAACCACTGACCTGCTTTAGTAGACTTTATATAGTTGGGGGCCATACTGTAATGTACTTTTTTTTGGATCTGTCTTCTTTCACCCAGCATTAATTATTCTGAGATAAATTCATGTTGTGTTTTTTTCCATTTACTTTATTCCATTTTATTGTTGAGTAGTATTCCATCACAATAGTGGTTCTCAACCTTCTGGCCCTTTAAATACAGTTCCTCATGTTGTGATCCAACCATAAAATTTTTTTCATTGCTACTTCATAACTGTAATGTTACTACTGTAACATAATGTAAACATCTGATATGCAGGATGGTCTTAGGCGACCCCAGTGAAAGGGTCGTTCGACCGCCAAAGGGGTTGAGACCCAGGTTGAGAACCGCTGCGTTACAAGGATAAACCACAATTGGTTTCTCAGTTCACTTTTTGATAGACAGATGCTTCCAGGTTGTAGGTTTGTAGATGGCTTCCAGTTTACGGTATTGAAAAACCTCTTCCATGAGCATTTGTGCACAAGCATGCGCATAGACAAGTTTTCATTTATTTTGGGTAGGTGTGGAATAAATAGATAATTTGTTAGGTATATGTTTATCTTTTTAAGAAACTACTAAGCAGTAATCCAAATTGGCTGTTCTAGTTCATATTTTTGGCAACAGTGTGTGAGAGTTCTGGATCCTCCACAGGCTGCTCAACACTTAATATGACGGTATGTGTGCAGTGGTATCTCATGTGGTAAAAATTTCTATTTCCTTAATGATATTAACTACTAATGATGTCTAGCATTTTTAATATGCTTATTTATTATTCATATATCCTCAGTAAAATGTTTATTCAAACCTTTCACTCATTTTTAAAATTTGATTTATTAATTATTATTTTTAAGAGTTTTAAGAGTTTTTCATATGTTCTATATAAAATTATTTTTTATCAGATATAGGCTTTGCAAAATTTTTTCTCAGTCTCTTTTTTATTGTTGACACTATTACAAATGTTCCCCATTTCCCTCCTTCCTTTGCCCACCTCCACCCAGACCCTTCCCCCCTCCTCTGGCCTTCATAGCATTATCGTCTACACATATCTGCTCTTTGGCTAATCTCTATCTTCTTTCATCCAGTCCCTCCCACCCTCCTCCCCTCTGACATGTCATTCTGTTTCATGCATCCATGCCTCTGGTTCTATTTTGCTCATCATTTATTTTGTCATCGGATTCCAGATATTAGTGAGATCATATGGCATTTATCTTTCTCTGACTGGCTTATTTACTTAGCATAACAATCTCCAGGTCCATCCATATTGTCTCAAAGGGTGAATGCCTTCTCTTTTTTTATAGCCATGTAGTTTTTACTACATGTATATATATATTTGATATTTTACAGAGAGGAAGGGAGAGGGAGGAAAGGAGAGGGATAGAGAGTTAGAAATATTGATGAGAGAGAAACATCAATCAGCTGCCTCCTGCACACTTCCTGTTGGGGATGTGCCTGCAATCAAGGTACATGCCCTTGACCGGAATTGAACCTGGGACCTTTCAGTCCGCAGGCCGACGCTCTATCCACTGAGCCAAACCGGTTAGGGCTACAGTATCTGTTAAAGAATGGAAGTTTTCAATTCTGATGAAGTCCAATTTGCCAATTTATTACTGTGTTAGGCATCCACCAAAACCACCCAAGTTTTGGTGATTTGTTACAAGAACTCACAAATGCAACATATAATACAGTCATGGCTAAGGGAGAAAAGCAAGGTCAGCAAAAGGAGAGGGGATGAAGGTGCAGTATGGAGGACACCAAGCCTAAGCTTCCAAGGTCCCTTTCCTCATAGAGCGGGCATTTCATTCCCGCAGCATACAGTAGTAGCAACATGAACAAAATTGTTTTTTGTTTGTTTGTTTATTTTTTAAACCAGGGAAGCTTATTAGAGATTCATTGTCTAAGGGTTTTTAGGGGGTTTGGGGTAGGCAGCTGGTAATGCAGACATCTTCTTCTTGGCATGTACCAAAAATTTCAGACTCTCAGAAGAAAAGCATATGCTCAGCTTTAGCCCTATTGTGTGCAGAAACAGTTTAGGCTCAGTGGGCTACTCTTATCAGTTGAGAATGGTGGGAATCCTCCCGAAGTCCAAGTTTAAAGACACCCATCAATGGCCAATCTTGCAAGCAGGCCTTTCAAGGACAGTAGTCTCAGTCCTGTTATTTAATTCTTTTCTGTCCAGTTCTTTTTTGAATCACGCTTTTGGTGTATCTAAAAAATATTCTAAACTAAAGTCATATATATTTTCTCCTATGATGTTTTCTGTAAATTTTATGGGTTTAGCTTGAATATTTAGGTCTATGAACAATTTTGAATTACTTTTAATATATGGTATCATTCAATTTTCGGGGGTAAAGGGTGTTGGGGGTGTGGGAAGAGAATGGACAATGATCGTACACCTATGGATGAGGACGGGGGGGGGGGATGGGGACAGAGGATGGGGTGGGAACTGGGAGGAGGGGAGCTATGGGGGAAAAAAGAGGAACAACTGTAACAATCTGAACAATAAAGATATTAAAAAAAATAAAATGAATGGATAACCAATTATTTCAGCACCATTTGTTGAAAAAAAACCTATCCCTTCTCCATTGAATTGCCTTTGCATCTTTGTTAAAAATCAGTTGTCCACACATGTGTTGATCTATTTCTGGTTTCACTGTCTGTTTCATTAATCTAACTGTCTATCTTTACATCAATACTTTAAGGCTTCATTGTTGTACTTTATAGTTCATTTTGAAATTAGCTACTATTATCTCTCCAATGCGTTCTTTATTTTCAAAATTGGTATGACTTCTCTAGATTCTTTGTATTTTCATCTAAATTTTAGACTCAGTTTATCAAGTTGCATTATAAAAATCTGTTATTTTAATTAGAATTATTTAATTGAATGTATTAATTAAGTTAGGGAGAATTAATATTCTAGCAACACTGAGTCTCTAGAACCATAATCATATCTCTCCATTTCTTTAGTTCTTTAATTTCCATCAACAAAATTTATAGTTTTAATTGCATATATCTTTCACATCATTTTTCAGATTTAGCTCAAGTATTTCATATTTTTATGAATTTGTGAATGCTAATTTTAAATTTGATTGTTTATTTCTAGTACATCAACATTAAACTGAATTTTGCATATTGATCATATATTCTGCAACATTGATTAGTTCCATTTTGGCTATTAGTTTTTGTATAGCCCATCAGGTTTTCTACGTAGATGATTACATCCTCTATGAGTAAAGTAGGGGGTATATCCCAACTTGTTTTCCCTTTCTAATTTTTTTTTAAATTCAGCTTCTTGAATTTGTGTTTATAGTTTTCATAAAATTTACAGTTTTTGTCTATCACTTCTTGAAAGAGTTTTTTCTAACCTACCTTCTTTAGGGACTCTAATTATATCTCTATCGGATCTATGAAATAATTCTACAGCTTACTGATGCTCCTTCCATTATTTTTAAAAATATCTATGTTTTATTTTGGATAGTGCCTAGTACTAGGTTTTCAAGTTTACTGATAGTTTCATTTGTTATGTCCAATTTGCTGTCATTCCCACTCAGAGTACTTTCATTTCAAACCGTATGGATTGTATTTTTTGTGATTTGTGTACTTTTAAAATGTCTTCCATGTCTCTACTTAATTTTTCAACATTTGGAACACACTTATGATAATTAGAATGTCCTCGCTACTAAGTCTAATACCTATGCCATTTTTTGGTCAGCTTCAATTGATTTAGTTCTTTTTGAAAAAATACATTTTATTGATTTTTTTTACAGAGAGGAGGGAGAAGGATAGTTAGAAACATCGATTAACTGCCTCCTGCACACCCTGTACTGGGGATGTGCCCACAACCAAGGTACATGCCCTTGGCCACAATCAAACCTGGGACCCTTGAGTCCGCAGGCCGACGCTCTAACCACTGAGCCAAACCGGTTAGGGCAACTAGTTCTTTATCTAGTGTTATATTTTTCTGCTCCTTTAAGTGTCTGGTAATTTCTCATTGGACACAAGTCTTATAAATTTTATCTTGTTGGGGGCTGGAATATTTTTTTGTATGCACATAGAAATTCTCAAGCTTTCTTTCTGAGATATAGTGAAGCTACCTGGGAATGGTTGGGGCCTTTCAGGTCTTTCGTTTTGGACTGTTAGGCAGGACTGTAACCATGGTGATGGGGGATTAATTACTCCCACTGCTGATGTAAAGCCTTTGTGTGTGTTCAAATGCCCCCATGTTCTGGCAGAGGGAAACAAGAATCTTTTCAATTTTGTAAAGCCCAGCGCTGTTACCTCTAATGCTTTAGGGTCTTTCTTTTGCTGTTCTTCAGCAGTTTACTCACATGAATGCACTAATCAGTATTTAGTTGAATACTCAGGAATGATCCTCTGAGGACCTCAGAGTTCTGTCACTGTTCCACTCTCTCCTCTCCACACTCTGTTTTGTACAGTTAACTACCTTAGGACCCTAGACTCATAGTTCAGTTTCGCCAACCCAGGGAAGAACTGGATTTTCCCTCCTTGTATGGTGGCCTGGAAACTGTCAAGAAAGCACATTGTGGCAATTTTAGGGACTCTTTGTTTATTTCCTGTTTTTCAAAATCGGTGTCCTTCCTTTCCCAATGTCGAACGTCTTGTCCATTATTTCATATGTTATGTCTATATTTTTGTTGTTTCAGGCAGAAGAGTAAATATACTCAGTTATTCCATCTTCGCCAGAGGCAGAACTATTTGCATTCAAGAATGTTTGACATTCACAAGTCTTAGTTTGGCATAAGCATAAGAGTTAACAACAGTTCACAAATACTATGTTCCTAAATTACTTATCAGTAGTTTCTTTGAAAATAAGATATGTATGTTTCATGATGCATATTCACTGGGGTGGGAGCAGAGTAGACCAGCACACAATGAATGTAAATATCTAACCCAATCAAAGGGAATTTATAGAATGTAGTAAGTAGCTGTGTGATGAAAGTGGAATGCCAAAAGATTATACAGATAATTAAAATGCTAGGGTAAAACAAGGCAATGCTGCTCAGAGCATTCTCTACTTAATATATGCATCTTCCTGAAGCTCATTTTAGCAGTCTTAAAGAGCCCAGGTGGTCTAATGCAATCAAATGGATTAGAGCATTACGCATTGATTGAGCATTTATATGTCCCTGGGAAGGTTTTAAAAACTGGAATTTCAATAAACTTAAATCCATAGTTTATGCCTTTTAAAAGAATCTGAAATTCTTTTAGCATGTTTTCTGGCTAACCTTTACAGCAGAGTGTGGATGACGAGTTCAGGTTAGTTGACAGCTGAATCATGCCTTAGCCTTTGTTATCTGCATGGCAGAGGCAAGACATTAAATCTCGCTAATCTTCATTTCCTCTTCTGTGTATGAGGATATTATATCTTAAAATGTTGTGGGCAGCCACTAAGTGGGATAAAATGCATTCAGTGTGTACAACATGGTAGGTATTACACTACGTGTTTGTATTAGTTGGGGTTCTCCAGAGGAAAAAAATCAATAGGGTGTGTGTGTATGTGTGTGTGTGTGTGTGTGTTTGTAAAGAGATTTACCTGCAATTTATGCAGGTTGGCAAATCCCAAATCTGCAAAGTGGGCTGGCAGATTGGAAACACATGAAGGAACTGGTGTCCAGTTGAAGTCTGAAGGCCATCAGCTGGCAGAATTCCTTCTTGTTGAGGGAGGTCAATAATTTGTCCTATTCAGAGCTTCATTGATTAGATGAAGCTCACCCACATTATGGAGAGCAATGTGCTTTACTGAAAGTCCACCAATTTAGATGTAAATTTCATTCAAAAACACTTCACAGAAGAGTTCAGTACCATGACCCAGCAAAGTTGACCTATAAAATTAACCACTGAAGCTAAGTGTTTATGGATATGAACATTATTAGCTTATTTAACTCTCTTATCAACTCTATGAGGTCGATACTGTTTTCTCAGGTTTATAGTGGGCATCTGAAGTTCAGAAAGATAAAGATGTACTAGATTGAAATTTGAGCTCAGATTAGTTTGATTATGAAACCCATGCCCTTAAAACTCCCTTAAAATGTTTATCAGGGAGACAGCAAGATGGCGGCATAAGGTAAACACCATAAATGCAGCTGTACACAACTATTTCAGAATAACCACGAAAAGAAAACACAGACACCACTCACACCCACAGGAAGGCTGGCTGAGTGGAAATTCTATAACTAGAAAGAAACTGAGACTCAGAGGAGTGGCAGAAGCAAAGTACAGAGGTACGGAGGCACGCGCATGGGGCTCGGAGAGAGGGCTGGCACTGGAGGACGCGGTTATTTTTCAAACTGGAGAGAGCCACAAGCTCCAGGTGGCTCTGAACTCCAGTTCCAGATGAGTTTCTGAGGACCCAGACGTACACCCAGAGAAGGGGGACTGACTGGCACTGGGAGGAAATCCAAAGTGGGTTTCTCTCAGCGTTGCTTGCAGCAATTACCATGGGACACAGAGACCCAGTGTCTCTTAGCACAGGGCTGAGAAGCGGCCATAGCTATTTGTTCCGCTCTGCAGACTCCCTGAGGCCCCGCCCCTCCCAAGCTGCATCAGAGGCTTTTGCATATAAAAGGCTGAGTAGCCTAAGGCAAAGGCTAAATCAACACCTCCTCAAAGATATAAGAGCCAGCCTCACCCAGTGGCCAGAGTGGGACCATCCTAAATAAAACTCAGATCCACAAGGAACACACTCGGGGCAGACATGCAGTGAGCATAAAAGCCCCACTGAAACAACCCTTGCCCCATAAGGGTATCTCCAGCACAGAAGTTCTCCCACTGTAGACACAGCTGACTCTCATAACCAAGTGGCTTAGAGGTTAATTCCTCTCAGTGATCACCTAACTTAAAAAGGAAAGCAGCCAAAATGTGGAGACAAAGAAACAGGTCACAAATGACAGAAATGGAGGAAAGAAAATGACAGGATATAAAGTTCAAAACCACGGTTATTAGGTTTTTCAAGAATTTTCTAGAGACTGCTGATAAATTTAGTGAGACCCTCAATAAATCTATGAGATCCTCAAGGATATGAAAAAGGACCAACTAGAAATTAAGCATACACTGACTGAAATAAAGAATAATATACAGAGATCCAACAGCAGACGAGAGGATCGCAAGAATCAAGTCAAAGATATGAAATAAGGAGAAGCAAAACTCACCCAGCTGGAAAAGCCAAAAGAAAAAAGAAAAGAAAAGAAAAAAAATAATCCAAAAGTATGAAGATAGTGTAAGGAGTCTCTGGAACAACTTCAAGCATGCCAACATCAGAATTATAGGGGTTCCAGAAGAAGAGAAAGAGCAAGATATTGAAAACCTATTTGAAGAAATAATGACAGAAAACTTTCCCCACCTGATTAAAGAAATAGACTTACAAGTCCAGGAAGTGCAGAGAACCCCAAACAAAAGGAACTCAAGGAGGACCACACCAAGACACATCATAATTAAAATGCCAAGGGCAAAAGACAAGGAGAGAACCTTAAAAGCTGCAAGAGAAAAGCAGTTAATTACCTACAAGGGGGCACCCATACGACTATTGGCTGATTTCTCAACAGAAACTTTGCAGGCCAGAAGGGAGTGGCAAGAAATATTCAAAGTGATGAACAGCAAGAACCTACAGCCAAAATTACTTTACCCAGCAAAACTATCATTCAGAATTGAAGGTCAGACAAAGAGCTTCACGGACAAGAAAAAGCTAAAAGAGTTCATCACCACTCAACCAGTATTATATGAAATGCTGAAAAGTATCCTTCGAGAAGAGGAAGAAGAAAAAGGAAAGTAAAAATTATGAACAACAAATACATATCTATCAACAAGTGAATCTAAGAATTAAGTGAATAAAAAATCTGATGAACAGAATAAACTGGTGAATAGAATAGAATCAGAGGCATAGAAAGGGAGTGGACTGACAATTTTCAGGGGTTAAGGGGGTTGAAGGTAAGCGAAAAGAATGGACAATAATCGTACACCTATGGGTGAGGACAGTGGGGGGTGCAAGGACAGAAGGTGGGGTGGGAACTGGGAGGAGGGGCGCTATGGGGGAAAAAGAGGAACAACTGTAATAATCTGAACAATAAAGGTAAAAAAATAAAAATAGAAATGTTTATCAGCACAGTGCCTGTCACACTGTAGATGCTCAGGTAAGATCAGCTCCCAGGTCTTGTAGTGCAGAGTGCTGGCTTTTATCCTTCCCTCCCTGACTAGGCTGTGAGCAAATGATTAACTAAGTCAGGTCTTTTTAGTCTTGAATTTTTTATTTTCTTTAAATGTTTGCATTGACTTCACAGAGGAAGGGAGAGAGAAAGAAGAAAACATCAATGATGAGAGTTAATCATTGATCAGCTGCCTCCTGCATGCCCCACACTGGGAACAGAGCCTGAATCCCAGTTTGTGCTCTGACTAGGAATTGGACCATGATATCTTGACTCATAGGTTGATTCTCATTCACTAAGCCATGCCAGACGGGCTGGTCTTGTATTTTTAATGCTTACTAAAGTGTCTGGTACACAACAGATGCTCCATAAATTGGTTCCTGAATGCAATTGGAAATACTACTTGAAACTCTTGTATTTTTTTCTTCATGATTACCTTGTGTATAGTGCCAAGAGCTGGGGAGAAAACCAAATCTGGATATATCTAGATCCTGCTCAGAAAATCTGTTTCATATTGGAGTGAAGAATGAATCTACATATTCATTCTTTGTTCAACAACTATGCATTTATTTCCTACTCAGTGCCAGGCATTAGTCTAGGAGCTGGAAATGCAATGTAGACCCTGTATTAAATTCCTGTTGCTCTTATACCACAAACTTAAAATAATATGATCTTATTATCTTTATCACATGGAAACATACCCAGTTTTGGTGCTAAAGTCCAAAATGAATCTTCCAGGCTAAAATAAAGGTCTTGGTAGGACTGGTTTCTTTTGGAAGGTCTAGGTCATCTATTATCTGCTTCTTCCAGCTTCTAAGAGCCACCTGTATTCCTTGGTTCATGGTCCCACTCCTCATGGCCTTTTCTGTTCTGCTTCTATCATTGCATCATTTTCTCCTGACTAATCTCTTGCCTCCCTCTTATAAGGATTCATGTGATTACAACACGTTCACCTAGATAATCCAGCATAATAGCCACATCCCAAAATTCTTAATTTACTCACATCTGCAAAGTACCTTTTGCCGTGTTAGGTACTGTGATTCATAGGTTCTAAGGATTAAGGAATGGGCATCATCTGTTGGTCTTTATTCAGCCTACCAAAGACCCTCACACACTAAAACAGTTTGTGTGCAATATAATATTATCTATCTAATCTAATAAAAGAGTAATATGAAAATTGACCATCACAAGATGTCTTCCCCCATGTGGTCAAAGATGGCCACCACAAGATGGCCAGCAAGGGAGGGCAGTTGTGGGGGATCCAGGCCTGCAGGGGAGGACATTTGGGGGGGACCAGGCTGGCAGAGGGGGACAGTTGGGGGGTACCAGTTTGGCAGAAGAGGACAGGTGGAGGGGACCCAGGCCTGCAGGGGAAGACAGTGAAGGGGGACCCAGGCCTGCAGGGGAGGGCAGTTGGGAGGGACCCAGGCCTGCAGTGGATGACAGTTGTGGGGGGACCATCATGGCAAGGGGAGGGCAGTTAGGGGCAATCAGGCTGGCACAGGAGCAGTTAGGCATTGATCAGGCTGGCAGGGAGTGGTTAAGGGCAATCGGCAGGCGAGAGGTTGGGAGCCAGCAGTCCTGGATTATGAAAGGGATGTCTGACTGCCCATTTAGGCATGATCCCATAAACAGGCAGTCGGACATCCTTCAAGGAGTCCCAGATTGAAAAGGGTGCGGGTTGGGCTGAGAGACA
>PVJC01006960.1:0-11898 GCA_004026665.1 Murina feae | reverse complement strand
TTGGATTATGAAAGGGATGTCTGACTGCCCATTTAGGCATGATCCCATAAACAGGCAGTCGGACATCCCTCAAGGAGTCCCAGATTGAAAAGGGTGCGGGTTGGGCTGAGAGACAACACCCCCACCCCCCACTTCCACTCTGTGCACGAATTTTGTGCATCGGGCCTCTAGTCCTATATAATAAAAGAGAAACATGCAAATTAACCCTCCCTCTACTACACTCAAGCCATGCCCACAAGCCATGCCCACCATCCAATGAGGAGTGAATATGCAAATTAACCCAACAAAAATGGCGGGTAATTTGCATACACAGAGCACAGTAGGAGAGCCAGCAGCTTGGGGAGATGTGGCTTCCTCAGCCACCAGACAGAGAGCAGAGCAGGAGAACTGGAAATTTGGGAGGATGTGGCTCCCTTGGTCAGGGAAAACTCAGAGCATGGGGAGCACCAGGAATGCTGGGAATCGTAGTTCTGGTGGCAGATGGATCTAGACACTAGAGCAAAGTGAGCCTGGAGCAAGTTACTATTGTGGTTGGGGATGGAGGGAAAGCAAAGGTGAGAGACATAAGTAAAATCAGAGTATCTAGGAAAAATTAAAGGGAAAATATTCCAAAACTTCCAGGAAATCTCCACCAAAGAAGCAAAGAAAAAAATAAGCCTCTATTATTCTGTGAGCAACAAACCAAACTGAGTTGGGGGGTCTCAGACAATTCGCTCATTTGATTGCAAAGACAGACAGAAACTCCGGGATTGGAGAGGGCTCCCCTGAGGGCTTCCAGTTTGGAGGGGATTCAGGTCAGTCTGAGGGACCCCTCCTCACCTCCCACCACCCACTTCCTTTAGTGCACGAATCTTCATGCACCAGGCACGTAGTACATATATAAAACCCTAATATGCAAGTAGACCAAACAACTGAACAACCAAACAACCGGTCACTATGATGTGCACTGACCACCAGGGCTTCTCCACCTCCCCCTGCTCCTGAGGGGCAACTGAGGCAGCAGACACTGCTCGCACCTGCTGACAGCGCGGCCCCAATCACTCCACACCATCAGTGGGTGCGAGCTGAACCGGAGGCATCAGCACATGGCAGAGGGAGTGGCAGAGGCAGGAATGGGGCTGCAGGCAGACAGGGGATCAGGGTCATGGCAGGAGAGGCCAGGTGGGGTGCAGAGGAAGAGTCAAGAGCCACCCCTGTGCCCACTGCAGCCTTGCAGCCCATAGTTTCTTTCAAACTCATGCACTGGGCCCCTAGTGTTTTAGATAAGTGTGATAAAGGAAAATAAAACATGGTAGAGAGATAGAGAGTGACTGGGAGGGAGAAGTTTTTGTGATGGATTGTCAGGGGATGCCTCTTTGGTGAGGTGACATTCAGGCAGCGTCTCTAGGACTGCAGAGTATCCTGACTATTGTCCATGACTGAGGTCTCATCATACATAGAACAACAGTTTCCTACCTGGAGCAGAGCACATCATTCTGTCCAGATTTCAGGCTATGGTCTTTAAGCTCTTGATGGTATTGCTGACTCCAATCAGTTACTTATTACCAAAGCAATTAGGCATGGGTTAACCCAATGATGGTACCCAAGAGATTGACTAAGCTTATGCTTAGGGTAAGAGGAGCAGCATTTCAGCCAGAAAAGGGAAAACAGTTCCGTTTTAATAAACTCATCCATAACTTTTTAATTAGAATGTTTAAAAAAAAGCTATTTTAATTCCACCTATATATAAATTTAATATCACTCCAGAAAATAAATTTTCTTTTGATTTTTCCATGGGAGGGCATGGACTATAATCTTTCCTTCTCTCAAAGTCTTGATGTGGCCCTGGCCTCTACCATCTGGGCTCAGCTTAGAGCCAGCTGAGTGTCCCCAGTGTCCATCCTGCCTGAGTGGGCCACATGCCAGGAACTCGCCCTTACAGCCACCTTCTTCTGCCCCCGACACATCCTCCTACTACCAATTGCCCCCTGCCTGAATCTCCAACTTTGTTATATACTAACTGTTTTTCCCAGATTGCAATTAACATCTAGAAAGGCAAAGAACCCTATGAGTGAAGCTTTGAACCGTCACCTGGAAATATACCCAGCTGCTTCTATAGTGGAGTTTAAGAGCATTTAGCTAATTACAGTCCTCGGGAGCAGAAAGCTTCCTAATGGAAGCAGCAAGATCTTTTCTGCTTTACAGTGGGAGCCAGTCGCCAATGGATAAATAGCAGTTATGTCACATGCCTCTTCGTTTATGCCCTCACAGGGGAGGCTGTCGTAAAGTGCCTCCTCTGCAGGCCTAATGCTATGATGTGTATTTTGACAAAAATACTTTCTGGGGGCTATGAAAATAAAAGCACCATAAAATCAGAAGGAAAGAGAGTATAAATTGCACTGAATGAGTCCCAGCCCAGCTTCCCCACTGCACCTCTGCGCATATGGCCTGACTTCTCTGTCGCCTGCAGCTGCTTCAGTGACTAAAGGTCCAGGAACCTGGTGATAAGACAATCGGTTCAGTAGAGTTGGCCTAGAGGGCCTGGGAAAGGAGGGGAGGGAGGGAGACCAGCCTTGTCCTAGTGGTGGGTGTGCACAAGGACCCTGGATGTCAGTATGTGTGTGTGTGTGTGTGTATTGCGTTAATGCGCTGATGTTTGGTCAGGAGGTGATACGGGGTTCCTGGCTCCTTCTAAAAGGTGGCTGCCACTGCTCTTATGAGGCATTGCTAGGAGCAGGTTCACCCTTATTAATCACAGTAATAGCAATAAGTGAGCAATCACATTTCCCCAAGGTGCTTGGGAGCTTCTTGGCTCTGGCGAAGCTGTGCTGGTTGATAGAGTTAATGGCAGGGAGCTGGAGCTTTGCATCTGGGTCCAGGTTTATTTTTATGTTCAGAGAGAGATAACGACAGGGCAACCATTTTCCAGTTTTGTCAGCTCATAGAAGTCACCCTGAGGCTTACGAGATGGTGAGTTCAGCATGCTAGAGGCTGTGACTTGCATCTCCTTGATTTAAGGGTTTTATGAGCAGCTACTCTCTCCTGACCTCTCTGCCAAGCAGTCATCCTTACTAGCTTACTTCTTCTTACGCTAGAGACCAAGGGGAGAGTCCATTTCTGGATTGTTGCCCACAGACTCTCTCCTAAGAATGAACAGCCAATACGTGTTATGAACTAAAATTAAGAATGAAGCCTGGCTGTTTTGGCTCAGTGGTTCATAGGTCTATACCTATGAACCAGGATGTCATGCTTTGATTCCCAGTCAGGGCACATGCCAGAGTTGTGGACTTCACTCCAAGTTTGGGGTGTGCAAGAGGCAGCCGATCAATGATTCTCATCATTGATGTTTCTATCCCTCTCTCTTCCTCTCTCTGAAATCAATTAAAAATGTATTTAAAAAAATCAAGACTGAAAACATTTGATCTGATGAGTTTTTGCATCTTAAACACCAACTCAAATCTGCCTGTTTTCAGGGTCATTGCAATAGTCTTCTGGGAGTGGGAGCTTCCTTGAATTTCTCTCTTGTCCGCCTCCAAATCACCTTGCTGTTACACAACATTCTTACACACCTGCATCCCCATTCGACGCCTCTGCTCAGGGGCCCTTCACAGCTCCCTCTCTCTTTCTGCACAAAGTGGGCTCCCTGCAGAGTGATCTGTTCTCACTTGGCCCATCCAGCTGGTGTCCTGGTATGTTGCTTCCATTCTGCTCAGTCCAAGCTCCTCAGGGTTTTTCACTGGTGCAAGGCACTCTCATTCTGCCTTTCCTCTTGCTCTTCTGCTCATTTTAAAGATTCTCTACCCTCTTCTTTCCTTAAATAAATCCTACCCTTGAGGGTGATTGTGAATCTTTCCTCCTTCAGGAAAGCTTCCCAGGCTGATCCTTGGCTATACCAAGCACATGTTCCCCGAACTCCTTAGATCTATTGCCGCCCAACTTAAATTTTAATTTACACTGACTTGGTAGTTTCACTCATTTCTTGTGTGCCCTGCATTAGGCTTTTGCCCAGTTTCGCAGGAAGTGCCTGGAGGTAGAGATCAACCTTTCAATTACTTAGTGGGGCAATTTGGTACATGAGAAAGGCAGCAGACATGAGCACAGGAAACCAAAAAGTCTAGTTTTGTTACTTCCTATCTTCAGGATTTGGGGAAATTATTTCTCATGCCTCTTAGATTTCCTATTGCAAGTGCAAGGACCCTACTTAAGGTAGACACTGTCTTTCCCTACCTCACATGCTTCTATCCTGGGCACAGTGCACACAGTTTAGGCCCCAGGGCTATTCATTGATCTTGCCTCTCATTTCTCCAGCTACAGTGATCTTTAAGATTATGATAAATATTCAGCTCTTCTCTTCTGGGCACAAAGTAGAATTATACTTCCCTGCCAATTAGGTATGGTCATGTGACTATTACTTGGTCAATAAAATGTGAGCATGACTGACACCTGTCACTTCACAATAGAAGCGTTAAAATTTGGGCCACGCATCAGAACATTCTCCTTACCTCATGGCAATGGGGAAGTGCATTGTTCCAAATGGTGGTGTCTCCCTCAGCCTGCATCCCCACATGAAGATGTGATGATGCAGCTAGAGCTCCCATCCTGCTCAGAAGGCCATGACTCCAAGAAATGAATCTTCGTTACGTTAACCACTGGAATTTTGTGTGTTTTATTTATTTATTAAATTAACAGTATAATCTAGCCTATCCTGTCTGATATGTCATATTCCTTTGTCTCAACTCCTATTTCTCCTCTTTTGACTTTATTTTTTTATTGATCTCCCTCACTCACAAGGAGTAACCTGCAGCTAGCTGGGCAGCAGCCTCTAATAAGCAATGCTAAGGGCATAAGAGACTATTTGAGGATGGGTTCCTGGTACTCTCAATAGCAATGTCTTTATTTATTTCAGTACCAGAGAATTTCCTCTGCTCTTCTGATGGATGAACTTGAAAGTGTCCAAAAATATTTTGGCCTAACCAAGGCTTGGACTTTGATTCTGTAGATGGTGAGTCATTTCTTCCCCAACATATCCTTCTGATATTCACATCAACATGCTACAGAATTATCTAGACTATTTAAAATGTTAGAAGCAATAACTGTAGTAAATTTGAACAGCTATGACCTCCGGTTAGTCTCTGCGATTTGTTTTTCAAGTTTTATATTTCACTAATATAATCTAAGATATTATAACCTCCAAACAGTCCCTGTCAAGTCAGGATCCAAGAATATGAGTCTTTTATGATACATGGAGCAGATAAAGCTGGTTTTGTTTCATCTACTATATTGTTGAGAGATGTGAATAAAGACTTATTCAGAATCTCTGAAATGGATATCAGAGAGATTCATAGAAAGCAAACGTCCTCATGGAATTAGTTCACATTTCACACATTCTAACCCTTCTCAGCTCCAAACATACCTGCAGTAAGAATCTCTGAGACATTCCAAGAAGAAAAAGAAGGAAGAAAAATGACTTCACATTTAGGCTGAGAAGAGCTAGATGATCGTGTTCTTCAGTCATGGATAACCTAGGCTTTTCTTTAATTAACCGATGTGGCTAATGCCATGTTATTATCTAACAGTGTGTCTGAGAAACAAGAACACTTGTTTTTCTCACTGTATGACATGGTTTAGCTGTGCTCAAACCAAGAGTAAGTGTGGTTGGGGGAGAGATCAACCAAAGGACTTGTGTATAAGCATAACCAACGGACACAGATACCAGGGGGGTGAGGGCATGAACGAGAGTGGGATGGGGGCAGGCAACGGGGGGATAAGGACACATATGTAATACCTAAATCAATAAAAAAAAGAGTAAGTGTGGAATCCAAATTCCCAGAGAGAACTCATGGTGTAAGTTAAAACCTAGTGAACAAGGGGGGGAAAAGGAAATAAATTTAAATGTCCAACCACTTTGTTTGGTTGGAGATTGAAGTGGGACTAAATGGTGAAAGGAATTTAGAGTAAATTCTGTTCCTAGAAGATCACGCATAGAGAAGCTAGTTTGTAGGATGCTACAGCTGTTTCTAGCTAAGGGTTCTGGGTAAGTATGGTTTCCAGAAATATTTTTCATGGCAAACAAAATGCCATACACGAATTATATGAATTGTGTAATTTCCAGTGAACTAGCTTATTTTGTAGCAGCAACTGGGTGATGAAAATTACTCACTTCCTTCTCAATTTGGTTGCTGGATATGAAGATTAAAGTTGAAATAATCTTTTATAAAGGTTTTTAAAATTGACTTTTAGAGAAAAAGAAAATGGGAGAGAGGGAAACATCGATCCTCTACTGGGGATCGGGGATCCAGCCTGCAACATGGGCATGTTCCTGAATCAGGAATTGAATCTGAAACCTTTCCTTGCATGGGATGACACCCAACTAACTGAACCAATTGGCTAAGGCTAAAGTTGCAATTTTTTAACTAAAAGAATCCTTGGAGTCAGTGATGTAATAGCCAATTTGTAGATGTGAGGGTTTAAACAGCCATGACCCAAGAGAAGTATAGTAATGTTGACATATTGAAAGACGCCTTTTCCTCTCTGACTCAGCATAGGTGAACACACTGAATACAGAGATTATTCAGTCTTGCAGGGAAATCATTATGTTGCACGAATACTGAGGAGTATAACAAGTTTTGCAAACTGGAAAATTTTTCAAAGTAGAGTGCTTGCTAATGAAACTAATCAAGAAAAATGAAGGAGATGAGACAAAGTGAATAATTCCCTAGCTTTCAAAATTATAAATAGGTTCATTTATCTCGGGTGGAGGAGGGGAAAGGAACTGGATTGGGGCCAGCAGACATTGGACTAAATTCCAGATCTGCCACCTTGATCTGGGTTACATTAGGCAGATTACTCAACTTCTCTGAGCCCCAGTTTCCAGATCAGTGAAGCTATTACAGAGGGTTGTTTTGGCAAATGCAAATAATATAATTCACTGCAAAAACACCGCAATTTTAAAATATCAGAAATGTGAGAAGTTGTAATAGGATTGTCATTATTGTTGCTCTTAACTTCCTACTTTTGATGGGTGTGTAATCATTGCCTGAGTGAATCCAATCTAAGGTGAGTCCTTCCCGAAAAGATGGAATGTGCATCTGTGTACACAGAGAATGTGAGTTGTTCTCCTATTCTCAAATTTGTGTGCCATCTTTGCACAGGGGCCATGCTAATCTCTACTGTTCCAATTTTAGCATATGTGCTGCAGAAGCAAGCACACTTCTGTTCTCATTCTGATGATTGATTTTATTTAACATGATTGGACTAAGGCATGTGCAAATAGTTAGTAAAACACTTCTTTTCTGAGTGTGTTTGTGAGGGTGTCTGCAGAAGAGATTAATATTTGACTTAGTAGACTTAGTGAAGAAGAGCATCTTCACCAGTGTGAGTGAGTACCGCCCAATCCCTTGAGGGCCTTAACAAAACAAAAAGGTGAAAGAAGAGCAAATTTGCTTTGTTTGTTTGAACTGCCCTTGCCATTGGCTTCTATAGTTCACAGGTCTTTGGGTTCAGATTCAGTTATACCTCCCGCTTTTCTGGTTCTCCAGTTTGCTGGTGGCAGTTGTGGGAATTCTTGGCGTCCATAATTATGTGACCCAATTCCTGTAATAAATCTCCTCTTTTGTATATCTCTATATCTTGTTGGTTCTGTTTTGCTAGAGAATGCTGACATATATCACATTACTGATGACCAAGAAAGACTAGAGTATAGTTAAATAGCCCCAAAGATCAACTAATCTGTAGGCAGCATTAAAAAAGTTAATAAAAACTCAACATAAAAGCCTTTTCTATCAACTTTATTCTATGTGCAGCACTGCTTTCTATATGTAAAATAAACATTTCAGGTGAGTTGGGGAAAGTTGGGGGAGAAGAGAGAAAAAGAGAGAGAGAGAGAGGGAGAGCGAGAGAGCTCACTACAGGTAGAGAGGACCAGAGGATAGAGAGGCTTGCATAGGGAATTGAACCACACAGAGCTATACTTTAGTCTAGGGTAAGATAACAGGGGATCCCAAATAAATTCGATTAAAAATAAATTTAAAAAATAAACAGACTCATCAGAGAGCTGAACAATGGACACCAGATGACAGCACTGTAACATGGCTGAAATTCTTTGTGACACTTTAAAAATAATTTGAGCCCCTGCCCTATGCAAAGATAATTTACCTTTTCTAAAGAAATTAAAGCCTAACAGAATAAATGATACAACCACAAAAAATACTTTCTCAAACTAGCTACACAAGTATCTTCCCTCTACATGTCTTAGTGTGCATTGTTGCTGTTCCAGAAACTGGACCTTCAGGTTTTGGTGAGAGTTGGTGTGAGCGCTATCATTTGTTCCTTTCCCCGGCTTTTGTCTATCCTCACCTCTCATGTTCTAGAAGGCCTGAATCAGCTTTGTTACTTGACTGTAGCCCCAGCTCCCTACAAGGTAGATTTATAACAGCACTTCCTTTCCCCCTCTAGGTCCTCTTTTTATTCTCCTCTGTTAAGACCTTTCTTCTTTCAAGCAGATTCAGCTCACAACTCTAGCCTGCTGTCTAGACTGGACTTTTTCCTCCTCTGTTGTTTAGAGGACCAATACTCATATTTTCTCAGTTGGAAGGTCTTTTCCAAAAGGTTTGGAATACAAATAAAAAATACGTTATTTAAATTATTGGTTTTCCCTTTCTACTTTCTAAATATCTCAGTTCCAAATCTCGATAGTTTCCTGTTCATTTCTAATTCTTGAAGATGTTCACATTATTTCTGAGGTTCTTTTTGACTGCTCTGAACAAACTCTCACATATTTACATTTGTTGCTGATTTCTTCTTTCACTGTTATTGAACCTGTGTTTTGTGTTTCTCTAATCTACAATCATTCAGTCTTTATCTACTGTTCATTGAGTCACCTTGAAAACACATGGCACAGTGGTCCACAGAGATTGGCAAGCTATAGAAATTTCTAGGTCAGTTCTGCTTCAGGTCTTTTCTGAACCAGAATTCAGGCATCAAAATATGTAAAGGAAACATATAATAGAACTGCAAATATATTCTTTCTTTATAGCCAGTTCTAGCATTAAAAATTCAGTAACTCCTACACAGTTGTAATCTGTTATTTTGAGACAACAAAGTGTAATATAAATTCCAGAGCCATTGTTTCTTCATTGCCTCAAAGGATTGGGTGAGCTTATAACAATCCTGGAGACACTGTGGCTGTGGAAAAGCTATTGCAGGTGTTTGTAATTTTGTTGTCGGACTACTGGAAGTCTCAGGGTCATGTGCAAATTTTTAACTAGACAGCCACGGTAAGTAAAGGCTAGTGGGGGGCTGTTGAATCTCTGGGATAACCCTGTATCCTAGACCTCCTTGACTGACAACATGACTTCTAAAAATAGCACCTTCCCCAGAGCTCCCTCATGTATGACCTTGGAAATCTCAGGAGCAAGCTGACACAGAGACCATGAGTGTCTCTGCTACATTCAACAGAGCACTATTACAGTAGGTGATGTTGAATGGGCCAACATTCTCAGGATCATGATCATTTGGGCACAGCCACACATGCAACAGAGATATGGGCTTTTTTCAGGAAGGTTCTGCTAAGTAGTCTTGGAGATTTGGTAAGGAAAACGTATTAAAAGTAAAGTAAACTAAATTTATCATTTATTTTAGCTGTTCTAGATTGTAGATGACCTCAACTTTGAGCATTTCAGAGAAGAAAGAACACAGAGAAAGAGACCCTTGAAGGTGAGATTTTCCTGCTAATAAATGGGCCTTACTGCCAAGATGGGAATATTAGTCTATCCCAAACATGTTTGACACAAAGCAAGTAAGGTCATTAGCTACTAGAATGGTAACTAAACTCTGTTATTAAGGCTGTCATCTCAGAATGAACCAGAAATCATATCAACTGTACTAGTGGAGTACTTGGCTTTATGATTGCTGGAGGTTGTAACTCCAGAACAACCACTCCCTTTCTGGTTAGGTAGACCTTGCTCCAGGGACTCAGTCACCTCTGAGAAATGGGTTCTGTAGTGATTGTCTACTTAAGACCTGAAAAACATGAACATTTAAATAACTGATAGAGGATAAACCTGAAAAGGTAGTTAAAAAGTCATGGTCATGACTGACTTTTGGAAAACTAGGACTGCCACTAATAAAGTAAAAATGTAGGATATTTTTAGTGTTGACTGGTTCTGAGAGATTGAGTGAAAATGTGGTTTAAAATGTCAATAAGATTTGGCAACATGGAGTTTTCTGGTGTTTTTCACTAGAACATTTTTTGTTTAAATGATAAAGGAGGAACCAGGATGATATAGGATGAGGTATCAATGGAAAGCGGGTAACTAAAGAAAATAGAACATTAGATTGGGCTATGCAGTGAATCAGAAATTTGGTGGTGGGTGGAAAAGGAGAGTTATTTTTAACTTTCAAATGAAAAATAATAAGCGATTTTGTATGCTGATGAAAATAATACAGGTGAGGAGAGATATTGGTAATGCAACAGAGAATGGATAACTGATGAAGAAAATTCCTAAACACAGCAAGAAGTAAAAGAATCTAGAGGACAGGTAGATATTTTGTATTAATAGGAACTAAGGAATATCCTGATTTGCAATGGGATTGAAGAAAAAGATAGAAAACAATAGATTCAAACAGGTTCATAAATTTGGTACAGGGAATTTGAGGACATTTGTGTACCTGGATTACTTTCCCTGATGATGTATGAAGAGAATGATTAGTTGAGAGGTGGGAGGTATATGAGAATAAGGAGGTAATTAAAGGACAGAAGACATGAAGGAGCTACTTTTGACAACAGGAGAGCAAGCTCACTAGAGAGACTTGCTAGAGTTGCTAAACAGTGTTGAGATCAATATAAGATTTGTGTCCATGAACTTATAGGAAAGTCAGTAATGCTGAATAGAAGATTTCCTCCAGCAGGTTCAGATAGTACAGCTTTGGGGTTAACGCTAGAAGGAGGTGAGATTCTTGACTAGGAAAAGGAGAGCAACTGGAGGGGCAGTGGTTCTAAAGAGATTGGGACTTCAAGAAAATGGCAAGTCCTTAGAAAAATGGTTTCATGGCACACGTAGGCAGGTGCTCCCAGGGAACTGTAGGAGCATGGCACAGAAGCAGATGTCTCTGGAACTAGAAAACAATGACCACATGAACTTGGGCCATGAGTATCTCAACACTAACCTGTGTGCACAGGGAGCCAAAAGCCAGAAAAGCTTTCTGCATTCCCTGGTGCTATGCAATTACCCTAATATTTGGATAGCTGATGAAGAAAATTCAAATAAAATGGGAATTCCCAAGGATTACTGAAGTTGAATTTCTCATTTGCCTGAGAAAGTGGATGGAAATAAAATTAATTTTTATCTCATCAAAACAAAGAATTCTAATAAATTTTGAGCACATCTTTTTAGGGATTCTGGGTCATACTTGGTGTTCTATGAAGAGAAGTCAAGTGTAATGAGAGGTTATAAAAAAGGACCTAATCTTGACCTGGACATCAAGGACTCTCTGAGAAAGTAATAATGAAGCTTGGAATTAAAAGATGCATAGAGTTAACCAGCTGAAGAATGAACGGGAAGAATTCATATCACTAAGACTAGAAATAACTTGATTCCTCCTATGACCATAAAGAAGTTAGTATATTTTGTTGCTCTCTTTCTAGTTCTTTGAGATGTAGAGTTACCCAGCAAGGCTATCATTCAGAATTGAAGGTCGGATAAAGAGCTTCACAGACAAATAAAAGCTAAAGGAGTTCATCACCACCCAACCAGTATTATATGAAATGCTGAAAGGTATTCTTTGAGAAGAAGATGAAGAAAAAGTAAAGATAAAAATTATGAACAACAAATGCATATCTATCAACAAGTGAACCTAAAAATCAAGTGAATAAGAAATCTGAAGAACAGAATAAACTGGTGAATAGAATAGAATCAGAGG
>PVJC01006959.1:0-53077 GCA_004026665.1 Murina feae | reverse complement strand
GATACTCCTCTCCTCAATTTGTGGAATTGTTTTCCAATTTTGATCGATAATGCTGCTCATGATGTGTGTATTCGACATGAATTTTGGAATCAGAGCTCAGCTGTTGGGTCTAGCAGATCAGGATAAATAAGAAACCTCCCGTTTAGTAGCAGCTCCAGGTGGGTGGCAGTAAAAGGAGCATGGACTTTTGAGGTAGGCAGGCTTGGCTTTCAGTCAGTCCAGTTCAGTGTATCCTTTCATTCAGCAAATACTCACTGAGCACATACTGTGGACCCGGTCCCATTCTGGGAACTGGGGAGAAACCAGTGGATTACTCAGGAAAAACTGCTTGCACAGTGGCATATTACCTGCACTGCTGGCCTTACTGGCTGTGTAAGACACTGGATATGTTTCTTCAGTTCTCTGAACATCAATTTTCTCATCCCTAAAATGGGAATATTAAGAATAAGATTGTTAAAAGAATAAAAAAGATGATGTTCATTCAATACTTATACCAGAGATCCTAATTCTGGGGCCATGGATCCTTAGAAAACTGTGGATAGAATTAAAAGGTCTATGAACTTGGCAGGAAAGATTATATCTTTATTTCTACTACTTGTAATGGGCATTTAGCATTCCTTCAATTGTCAGTGTAGGCCACAACTCTACTGGAGTGGTAGTATATGAGATTTTGTCACAAATACAAATCTCGTTACAGTATTTGCAGCATCATATAATGCTGTTTATGCTCATCGCAACTTCTCATTTACAGGTATTAGATCTTCCATGAGATGCTGTTACTAGATGTGTTCAGAAGCATACATATTATTATAGCATAATTTTTCAAGTATTAAGAACTGTATTTGGGGACAGTTGGTTTCCCATGCAGCCCTGTGTATTTAATTTTATGCATTTGGAACATGACTCTAAGAAGGGTTCCACAGGTTTCACCGGACTTCCTAGGGGTCCATGACACACAGGAAGAGGGAAACCACCTGACCTATTACAGTGGTTCTCAAACTTGAGTGTAACAAACCTAAAGGCTTCCTATACAGATCACTGTCTCCCACCTCCACATTTCTGACACAATAGGTCTGGGGCAAGGCCTGATATTTTCATTTCTAAGTTCTCGGGTGAGGCTGATGCTCCTGATGCAGAAACCACGCCCTGAGACCCTGGCATAGTGTACAATGTGTTTGAGTTTTGTTTCTTCCCCCCATAGACCTGGCATGTGACCATGTTCAGGGCATTGGGATGCTAGCAAATGAGCCAGAGCAACACATGAGCACATACCTGACCATGGCCAGGCTCTGCTGGGCATTAGCCCCTCCACTGCCCATGCCAGGGTCCCCTGACTCTGCTGATGGCAAGCTCAGCCCCTTTCTGTCTCTAGCTCTAATTCTGACCTAGGCAGGGGCAGATTAAGAAACACTGAATATCCTAGGATATTCATACCTACTGCCTGGCCAGCTCTACCCCCTTGTCCCTTGTCCCTTGTCCCCAGGGATGATACCAGGCTCTGCTTTGCTCCAGAATACATGAGGCCCTGACTCATATCTTAGTCCTGTTAGACAAGTTTCTGCCTCCCTCACACCTCCCTCCCTCAGGATTTAGAGTCCCTGCTTGGATGTAATGCAACGCCTGAGTCTCTGCTGCCTTCAGAATTTCCTCCTTCCCGTGTTTATGAGCATTGCCTGCTTTTGGTCTTATTGGCGTGTTTCTCTCTTCTGTGGGCCACACCCTTTCCAGAACACCTGCAGGTCCAGCTTCCTGTCACCATGTCCTTCAGGTAACAGATCTTAGTGGGGTTGCAGACTGCCCCCTTCTTGATAGACAGGAGGGTCTGGACAATACCAGCACGAGGAGGACAGTCCCTTCACCCAGTAGCCAAGTATACCCACCACTCCCTGGACCTTCCTCCTCCCTTCACCTCTGCTGCTTTGACCTCTCCTAGTGCTACCTGGTTCCCCTCCCCTTTTCCACTTAGTTGTGGCCACTCATGGAAGCAGAACCAGTAAGGGACCTTCAATTTAAAAACAGAAAACAACAATTTAAGAAAAAGGAAATGTACAGACTAATATGAGATCTAAAAATGTACCTAAATAATGCTGGTCTCTTTTCATCTCCTTTGCATATGCATTTGCATAGTTCTGCTCTAGTTAATAGATCATCTCTAATTCTTCTTTAAGTGGACTTAAAAAAGAAATCCCTGAAAATGACCAGCTGTGAGTTTTTCTTTGGCGGATTTTTCTTCTCAGGGCTTGGAGTCCCATTCACTGCTCCAGTGACCCCAGTGGTCATTGCTGTTGAGCTGGGTAATAAGTGCTGTTCTTTCTTTTGCTTCCTGAAACCAAAGTCCTGAGCCCGGACAAGGACAGCAGCCTTCCCAGATGGAGGAGGACCAGGCTGGGATCAAAAGTGCTGACCTAACTTCACTTTCCTGCTAAGCCTACTAGTATTCCCATTTCCAACACCCTCGTCTCCCTTTGCAGATACACCCTAGTTATGGGAATCCAATGGGTCTGAGCAATTTGACGTTCTCCCCATATTCCATTATTACTAAGTAAGAGGTAGAGATCATGAGTAAATTATGAAGGAAAAAAATGTTAGATGTCTTTTTTTCCCTATCCTGTGCTTTTTCAACCAACCTAAGTATAATTTATAAAATATGAGCATGAAAGCTATCTGGATTCTTACCAATATTATCTGGCCCAAACCACCCCTGCAGTTCTGATGTGATCATTCATGCCAGGGGAAGCTGCTTGACATGCCCTGGACTAGTGCTGCTCTGCTTCAGTGCTTCTGTGATTAATTAGATGTTTAGGAGAGGTGGTGAGTCACCAGTGTTCGGAATCTCAGGTTCGGGGGTTAGGGAGTGACCCCAGAATCATGCTGAATACAACAGCATGATGAAACACAACTTATGTAACAGAAAATAGGCATCTGGTAGAGCATGGTGACAGGTTACTAAGGAGTGAATAACAGGAACTTGTCAACTACCTGAAAAGCAGTCTGCAAAACTAAGAGAATGCACATAGGTGAATTTTTCACATAGCCATCCATAACGAGCATCACTTTTGCCTGAAGAGCTGTCCTGGGATTACTTAGAACTGCATATGAGATGATCCCTGCTGCTATGAAGTCCAGTCTAAGTAGGGCAG
Source organism: Murina feae (assembly GCA_004026665.1). Lineage (NCBI taxonomy): Eukaryota > Metazoa > Chordata > Mammalia > Chiroptera > Vespertilionidae > Murina > Murina feae. The sequence goes on along the minus strand of PVJC01006959.1, from coordinate 49,937 downwards.
GCAGAATGTGGAAGGCTGTTGGTGTGGTGTGTGTCTATGTGTGCATGTGTGTGTAACTATTATGGAAGAGTCCAGCAGAAACAAAAAATTACAAAGAAAACAAAGAACAGAGAACACCAAAATATCTCCAACTGCACTGGGTCCTTCTTGCTTTTAAATATGGGTTGAGCTCCAGGAACAAGCACAGGATAGCCAGCAGCCTGTGGGGCGGGGACAGGCACACACTATGATGCTGGATGGGTCTGACCCTGTCTATGGCCCTTATTCTATCTCAGTAAAATGACAAATAGGTTAGTAAATGGACAGGAAATTAAATGAAATAATGTCATCTAGTAATGTGACTGGTACATAGGAAGCACTGAACAAATATTTCCCCACCTCCTGAATCATCTGTTATGAACCCCATTTTTCAGATTAGGAAACTGAACCTCAATGAGAGTAAGTGATCTGCCCAAGGTCACGGAGGTGTTAAACTGCAGAGACAGGATTCCCAACCTTGAACCTGGTATTCTGAACACTGAACCACCTTGCCTTCCATCTCACATTTTCACAGATTAACTACCTAAAAGTAGATTCCTTTCTTCAGCTGCAGTTGGAGTCATAAATAGTACAGTTCTAATTGGGTGCAACCACCTTTTCTCAAAGTCCAAACTGGGACTTGGAAAAACAGACCCACCCTATTGTCTAACCCGAATCCTGTTCCCGTAGTTGCAGATTCAGTCACAGCCCCAGACAGTTGTCCGGGGTTGGCTGTGCCCTCCCACACTGTCGTCCAACCTCGTGCTCAGTGCTGCTCTATATGCAGCAGAGAGTGGATAGGAAGCTCCCCCACCTGCTACCAGTAACTTGTTTAGTTCAGTCCCTTTGGGGCCGTGATTCCAAACGGGCATCCTTAGAAATTCAATTTTTGTCTCATTTTTTTTTTGATGACTCCAAAGATCACAAAGTTCAAGTATTGCTTTTTAATTAATTTTGCTTCCCTGAAGCTCAAAATACATAGTCCTGCTAATAACTGTCCACTTTAACTCTATCACAAAATGGACATGGGCGTGCTAGTTGACATTGGTTTTGCTCATTGTTATGCTCTCTGCTTTAGAAAATCTTGCATTTTAAAAATTGCTGTCATCTAATTCATAGGCAGTTGATTTAAGTTTCTCTTTTTTTTCCCATTTAAGTGAAAATTAAATTAAGCTCATTATTGTATTAGACAGGCATTGATTGTACTCACTTTGGTTTTAATTAAATGCTACTATTCATTATTTCCTCCTGTGTAGCACTTTTAATTTTCTTTGGTATATAATTTGGGGGAACAACAATATCAATAAACTATTTCTCATAAATAATATTCAAAGAGAAAAGCATACAAAACACACTGTGAAAGCTATTTGAAGGTATTTGCGTATTGTTTTTAATTTACCGGTAGGATCTATGTCAAGGGGTAGTTTTCCACGTTGCTCCTCTGTGATAAAACAGGGCATCCCATATCTCCCTTAAGCAGCTCTGACTTTTGCAGTTAATGGCTGACTTCAAGATGTCATTGATCTTGAAAATGTGCTGACTTTATGTGCAGCACATAAGTTATGGTCCGGGGGGTAGATGTTTGAATTTCAGTCTAAGAACATTATCTCAGAGGTTCAGAACAATGTCCACAGAAGCTTATTTAGTTTTTCTGTGACATTTGTGAAGTACTCATTTCATGCCAAACCGTCTCCTGGGTCCTGGGAATGCATGGGTTGATTGAGAACCACAGGCCTTGTCCTTGTGGTGCTTGCCTTCTATAGGGTAGGAGATAACAATATACACTGACTGCACTAAGGAAACAGGATTCCCCACTAACTGCTGACAGTGGCTACGCTTGCAATTCCTATTCCGGTTCTCTTTCCAGGTACAGATTTTTGCTTGTCTCTTCCTAGTTCCCACCCCTCAGATTTCCTAGTGTAGCCCAACAACTGTCCAAGCGAAAACAAAACAAAACAAAACAAAACAAAACAAAACTGGGCAGATCCAAAGCATGGTTGTGAATCTAATCAGGCTGCCATTTGGCACTCCTCTGCCATCTCCCACCCCATCCATTTCCTCTCTATGCACAAATGGAAATACTCTTGGGGAGCTTCTTGCCATGAATTTGAAAAAGTAATGTCATGGAGGAATAAAGATCTTTCTTCCCCAAAGACCAGGTCTCTAAGTTTTTCAGTGTTTGCTTTGCTTTTTCTACTATAGCACTTGCCTGCTTTCTCGTAAGCTGAAGTATACGGCCCTGTAGTAACTCCACTGCAGCAACAACACTCATTTGTATGCAAAGGACCGTGATTTTTGTGCCATGGATCTCCTGCTGAAGAAAGCCTCAGTACAGGACCTCATTTCGCGCCATTAGCTTCAGCACAGGTGTTAAACAAGGTGAACTTTTCCAGGTGTTCATTTTCGTTCTTCCCTTCTAACCTTGACCTCTCTTCGTCTTTACTAAGCCACCCGGATTTTATACTTCCTCCCTCAGACGTCGGCATAGACATCTTTCTCCCTCACTTCTCCTTGACCTTGAAACAAGTAGGATTTATGCCTGTACTCCAAGTTTACCTTCAGATACAGAATCCTATAACTGTGTACTGTCAAAGAGACTAGAAAATCTTGTAGACCGATACCTCCCTTTTATAAAACCAAGGCCCTGAGCAGTGGGCTAACATCCTCCCACCAGCCCTCTTCATGGCATGCTGTCCAGTGGTATATTTCATACTGACCATAGGGTTGCTACCACAGGCAGTGTCTTTACAAACAAAGAGAGAGCCTTTGTGGTTCCACACCACTGGGGTTTTCATTTCCAACATTGATCTCAAATCAGGATGTCTCAGGGGAAAGAGACAATGTCAGGATTTACCCAGGGTTACACCAAAGGTTTATACTTTGTCCATTTGAAATCTGTGGTCACAGGCACAGAAGGGCTTGACCGGTTTTCCAACAGGCACATTGCACTGAGCATATTCTTTATTCTCAGGCAGGTAAGATGTAGGGCAATTAATTTCTTTCTTTTTTTTTTGTGGGAAGAACTGAGGCCTTAGAGCCTTTAAAAATCAATCCACAAGTCTTTGCATTCCTGGGTTTTAGATAATGCCTGGACCTTCTTTCCTGAATATAAAGTAACTACCATATCAATAGTCCTTCCTTTTACTTATCACTTTTCTGGGCAGGAAAGCTGTGAACCATGTAAAGAGAAAAATGACAGCTGGAGAGAGGAATCCCAGAAAACCACATTTAAAGTATACAAAGAAGGAAACTTTACACTCGGAAACTATTAAAACTGAAAAGAACTCAGAGACAATGAGTCGAAAACTATTTTTAAGTGAAGAAGTTGAAGCCAAAAGAAGACACTTTACCAAAGTCAGAGATTCCAGAAAGTTACAGAAAAACTATAACCTAGGGTCTGGCAGGACAGAGCCATCAGTTAAGGTTGGCCTTTATGGGTGTGATGTGTGCTGATAAGATAGGATGTGTAAATTGATTTCTGGTAAAATCAAATGATTTGCGAGCTCTATTATGTGAGCTTACAGTTTACAGGAATTCTACAATAAAGACTAAAAAATAATTTTTTCCCTTTCCCGTTGCTCTTTTATTTTAAACCTGGGTTTGTCTGGAGGGGAGTTGCTTAAAGTCAACAACATTGGCAATTCTATGAATTCTTACTTTGAGTTTGTTTTCTAACTAAGGTGGAAACGATGAAATGATAAATGTTTAAAGCACTGGATTACAGATAGGAACTCAAGTCTAGTCTAAAAGCACCACTAACCAGGTGCATGGCCTTGGGAGTCACAGAGCCTCCATAGCAGTTATTTTCTCACCAGCCATTCTAGAAGGATCTCTAGGCTTCCTTCATTGAAGCTTACCTTCAGACAGAGGAGCCCAGGCTCCTGTTAGAGGAAAACACCCAAGTGCTAGGTTGGGTGACTCAAAGAACCACACGGAGTCTCCTTTCCTTCTTTAGGACCTTGCTGTTCCCAGCGTGGCCCTTGCAACAGCAACATCACCTGCGATCTCATTAGACATTCAGAATCTTAGGGCCTCACCCAGACCTGCGGAATCAGAATCTTCATCTTAAGAAGGCCTCTAAGAGATTCGTCCTCACACTCAGGTGTGAGAAGCATTGGCTTAGGATTCCTCCTCCCATTCCCCAGACGACAGATAGATGGCTATGCTTTGAGCTTCCTCAATGCCCACTTTTGCATCCACCTGTGTATAGAGTGTATGGTGGCCTCTCCTGACCCAGCCAGCCCAGTTCTGCTTGCCTCACTGTGTCTGGCTGGGCTTTCCTGTTGGCTGGTGAGTAAAGTAAATGGATAGGTTGACAGACAATTTCAGAAATGTTAAAGTGTCCCTGGGGCAACGGGACAATGAAAAGCAGAGACAAGAAACAGGAATAGACAACCTAGGACCGCTTAGTTGAGAGACGATAAACAGTTCATGCAATCAGCAAACTTTAAATACTTCCAGTACAAGAAAAGGGTTAAGTTATGTCTAAAGAGTTGTTTTACAAGATTTTCTAGTTCAAGAGTGGAAAGGACAAAAGATAAATAAATAAACAAAGAATAAGTATATGAATAGGCAATTCACAGAAGAAAGGGTAGAATGGTCAATAAATCTATGAAGAGAGGCTTAGCCTCAGGAAATTCAAGGTAAAATAATGAACTATATCACACCTCTCAATATAATTTTAGTCTTTTAAAAGTAACATTTTACTTTTAATTGTGAAATATTGCAGACATACAAAAAATAATACATCAGCTATAACAAACAGCCATGCACCTACCACTTAGAATTAGTAGATTTAATAGTTTGGCCCATTGACTTTGTTTTTTCCCCTTTATAACAAAGTTTAAGCCTCACTCTGTTGCTCCTTTATCTTCTCCCATCACTCCCCTGAGCTCTGGGTGTTGTTCTGTGTGGGACTTACTAGCATACTCTCCCTGTATATGAATGTGTCCATAATCAATGCATAGGCTTGTTTTGATCACACCGTATATATCTTTTGGAACTTACGTTTCTTCTGTCCATATTATGTTTGGAATTTTTCTGTGTCAAAATCTATGGAGTTTTGTTCATTCTTTTTAAACTGCTTTTTAATATTTAACTGAATAAAGAAAGCACTTAGGGACAGTCAGGTTGAAGAGAATGAGAAAGGCTGTTTAGAAAATTTCTTTTAGTTATGTGTCTAGTGTATTTTAGGTCAAAGATTTTCTTTCTGTACCAGATTCCAAGAATCCCTGGTCTAAACCTACGCCTTCCACCCCTGAAACGAATGTTCTCCTCCACATCTTCTTAACTTCTCCCAAGGTCATTGCCAGGGCAAGAGCACCCACAGTTGGTGACAGAGGATTAGAGGACAGGCAATCCCAAGGGCTTACAGTCAGGCTGCCTCCTCCTCTTCCCATGGTGTGCAATCAAAGTGCTGCGAATGTAGAGGGCTCGGCTCCTGGGATCCAGCAGTACGTGGAGAAAATGCAAACGCTTTATTGCTACAATTTATCCTAAAGGAGATTTGCAAAGCCACATGCCTGAGATTTATGGTGTGACACCCAGAAATTTCATGCACTGTATTTCTCATTTATGGGCTTCAATTTAGTTAAGAGAAAAGAGGCTTTCTAGAGCAAAAACACCCTAAAGCTTTGGTAAAATGGGTACTTAATTAATTCCAAAAGCACCCAGCGAGTAAAGTGTGAGTGTTAGACCTGTGTGTTCAAGCATCCCTGGACCTGCTTATTAGCTCCTCCTAGTCTTGGTGACAAAGCTCTGCCAGGAGAAAGCTGTGGTACTTGAGCTCGTAAGTGCTATCATGTTCTCAGGCAGGCCTGGCTTCTAGAAACCTCTCCCCTGAATAACCTGATGGTGTAACTCAGTTTGCACAAGCAAATGCCTCATGCCTCGTAGGTTTGTAGGAGCCTTGAAAGGACAGCATAAACCCTCTATTTCAAAGCTCTCCTACAGGTTGGCTTGCAGGGGTGGGGAACGCTTTTCCTGCCAAGGGCCATTTGGATATTTATAACATCACCTTGGGCCACACAAAATTATCACCTTAAAGGTTAGCCTGCTGTATTTGGCCAAACATTCAATTAACTCAACGCTAATGCCCGACCAAATTATTTCACGGCCTGACAGGGCCTGCGGGCTGGACGTTCCCTACCACTGGGAGGGGCAGGGGGTAGTGGGACAAATGTGCAGCTCCCAGGAGGCAGGCCCTCCACACGCCCGCCCGCTCTGCTTCCACAGGCTCACAGAGATGCCAGCGCTGCCCTATCTTCCCTGGAAGGGGCTTGTACCAGAGCTGTGTTGAGGCTCTAGTGCACTTTATACAAAATAAGGATATTATAGTCACGTGTACAGTAAAAGGTGGTTTGCCGACTGACTCTGGAGGAACACGGAGTGAGCTGTCTTCCCCCAGAGACATGTACCATATTCATATGAAACTTTAGGCTTTGTATTTATGACCATATTTTTGTTCCCTATGTGTGTTTGTATTCTATTTGTGATCATATTAATATTCATATTTCTATCCCTGAGTCAAAATCAGGGGACCTGGGGAGTTCTGAGAATCTGAAAATGAGGTCTCCTCATTTCTTATGGACGGAGAAACATACCACGCGGGGCAGCGCTTTGCACAGCTTATCAATATTGAACTTATATTCGAGAAAAGAGTCTTCTTTTTTGTTTAAAATCCATGTTTTATCCGCTAGCAGAGCTCTCTCCTTGTCTGTATGCTCCTGCACTTCCTCCGGCTAGAACCCAAGCTCCTGGATTAACTCACATTTGGATTCAGCTTGTCTTTCTGACCCCCAACCTAGTGCTGGCCAGGTAATCAATTTGCCCTAAGCCATCCAGTCACATCTGAAGCCCCACATTTCTGATGGCCTCTATACAGAGCCCCTCTTTCCTTCACGTCTCTACACAACCCCAGTGCCTGCCACTGGGTATGTCTAAACCTGGCAGCCGGTTAGGATCTATCAGCCTCAGAACTGCTGTGCCCAGAGCAAAAAGAACTGGAGCCTTTGAGGTCACCCTTTTGGTTTATGACCTTCATGTCCCGGGAACCACACTAGGTTATTAGGAATCATATATTGCCTCTGAAGAAGCATCCTAGTGGGGACTTCCTGACTTGCTTAGCTGGGAGGAAAGAAAATCTATGTCAATTGAATACACATTGTGTGCCAGGCACTCTACTAGGCAGTTTCGTGGTTTCTATCTTCCTAAATCCTCACAACTAGGCCATTTATTCTATGCTATGTCATCTTTGAAATGTTCAGAGTGTGCTCCAGACCACGGGGCTGTGAAGTAACAGAGCAGCTGTCTTTGTTGCAGGCTGCTGCCCCTGGCTGGTGGGAGAAGGTGGTACTAAGTGCACTGGTGGTGGTTATGCAATTTCCAGGCCCCTTGCTGATTCCAGTCCCTGTGACCCACCCACTCAAACCTTCTATGCCAGGAATCATCTCCCTGCTCCTGTTCACATACCCAAACTCTACCCAACCTGCACTGCTCAGCTCAACTCTCCCTCACAGATCACCTCTTCCTGTGGACACCCACAACCTTTCTAGACTGGGTGTCCCTCCTGCAAATTGTGTCCACCACATGGTAAATGGGAACCCCACCTGTCTATAATCCAATCCATCCTTTAAGGAATTTTCAGTATGGGCTTGATGTTATCCATCCATTAGTTGGAATTATTAGCATTCATTTATTTGGCTCAAGGGTTTATCATTGCTAATAGGGGAAGTAATATTGCAAGAAATCTTACCAGGCATTTACATCCTCCTTTGATCTCACTTTATGAAAGCAGTTTTGATAAGGAGAGGAAGAGTTCCATTGGGGTTGATCAAGGACAACTAAAAGGAGAGTAGCAGCTGGGAGAAGAAGACAGAGTGGGAAAGGTGTGAAAAAGGTCAAGGTGGCCCCACCTTCTTGCCAAGTTTGTTTATGGGCCTGGTAGATAGTTGTTGCCTGATTGGTCAAGGATTCCGGAGTGGAAGAAGTAAAAGGGTTCATAGGGATCATTGAGGCCTTTTCCTAGAAATTACAGAATAAGAGGCTAAGGTCCAAAAGGGGCAGCTGTCATCTTTTTTTAAATTACTTACCTGACTGTGCTGCTGCCATACTACAAACACTTCAGCGCTATGGGCCTCAGTAGCCAGGCTTCGATGGAGACAAGCCTCAGTCTCCTGCATGACCTGCATCCATCAACATATGCAGATTCCCACTGTCCTTCCATTTAATACACACTTTTTAGTAACTACTTTGTTCCAGCCCCGTTTAAAACCAACTGAAATGTCATTTCCTTGGCAATTTGTCCATCACTCCTAGTTTAATGAGTCCTCCCCATACAGAACCCCTGTGCTGTTCTTTCACAATATTTGTCACCCTTTATAATAAAACTATAGGCCTGGTGCATGAACATTCATGCACTTGGATGGGGAGGGTCCCTCAGCTTGCCTTCACCCTCTCACAGTCTGGGAGCCCCCGGGGGATGTCTGACTAACAACTTAGGTCATCCTTAGCGCTGCCACGGAGGTAGGAGGAGCTCCCGCCATGCTAGTGTTCGCCAGCCATTAGCCTGGCATATGGCTGAGCAGTGCTCCCCCTGTGGGAGCACACTGACCATCAGGGGGCAGCTACGGCCCTGCCCCCCATCACTCCTCCACTGTCCCCAAATCGCCATCCCCTCCCTCTGCCACTGGCACCTGCCTTGGCTGGCCTGGCACCACCCACTCACCAGACCCTCCCCTCCCCTCCAACCCCCTCACCAACCAGTCGTTCCCAGTTCGGTCTATTTGCATGTTAGGCTTTTATTATATGGGATGTTTATTGATGCATGTATCTGTTTAAAGTCTTTCCCTCCCACTCTGAATAGACTATAAACTCCATGAGGCAGGGAAATTTGTCAATGTGTCATTGTAGGCATTCAATAAACATGTATTCACTAAATAAATAAATGAATGTGCTAGGGACTGCATATCTAGCAGATAGTAAGACAGGTATGGACTCTGCCCTCACAGAACATACAGTTCATCAGGCAGGAAGAGGTCCATGTACTGTGTCCATATGCCTAACTACCTGTATATACATCGTTATCTCTGGATAGTGGGATCATATGTGGGTTTTATTTCCTTCTTGATACTACTTTCAGATACTTTCTGTTCTTCTCACAATGGATCTTCCCTACAACTACCTTTATAAATGGGGGGAAAACCCCTGCTGATATTTAAAAACAATTGTGGCTATTTTGTGCCTGTCACTTCTACTATGCTGTGGGATCATCAAGGGCAGAAACCAGGTCTTTTTTGTTTTATCTTCAAGGCTTAGGACTTTGTGCTCCTTGTGTCTCAGGTGAATGGATGGATGGATGAATTAATGAATGAGTGAGTGAGAAGAAAAGGGCAGCAATTGAACTGACAACTAAAGATATAGGACTGAACCTCAGTTCATCACCTGGATAGCAAACAACAAAGTCTATTGTTCTCCACATCATAACTTTATAAATTGTTCCTAGGGAGCCTTGTGACCATTCTTGCCCATAGCATGCGCTGGTGGGCATGCAGCTCCTTCACTGGAGCCCACCCCCTGTCCCCACCCTGTCTGTTGAAGGCATCTCTACATGGCACCGCGGAGACTTTGATGTCATTGCAGTTGTGGGATTTGATGTCACCGGTCACACTTGCTGCCTGTCTGGAATTTTATAGTCACGCTTTCTTTGTCTATTGTGATGTCAGTCTGCACAGTTTCTCTGCAGGCGCTCAGAGCCTTTCAAGCATGAAGCTCCTAGAGATGAATGAGCCTTTATCGGGGCACAGTACTCTTTACGCAGTGGGAGCCAGCTGTGCTCCAGGCTGTCTTAAATTTCCAGCCACATTTTCCAAACCTTTGACTGAGAGGCCATGGCTAAATGGAGGCTGGCCCCAGGGGGTCGCCCTTATCTCCATAGTGCCAGCAGGGATTCAGCCACTCAAAGGGATGGAAAAGGGAGAATGGCAAAGAAGACAGCCACCTCCCTCTGGTGCTGGCTGTGAGGTCCTGGGGGTCTCGTGCTGCTAACCTGTAGCTGCCAAATATGTTCATTGGTGTGGGGACCCGAAGAATGGGGAGGCTCTATGATTAGATTCTGCCACCTGTGTGACCCTCAGGGAGACTTCACCTCTGAACCTATTTCCTCATCTATCAATTGGGAATCATGTTAACTGAGATAACTTTTCCAGAGCCTGCGGGACCCTGTGCCTCTCCTATTGAATAGAACTCAGTGGAAATGACACCATGTGACTCTTGAGGCTGTCAAAAGTACACAGTGGACATTTTGTACCGGGAAATCTTTCAATGCAGCCTCTGGGCTTGCTGAGGCCCAGATTGTCCCAGGAATGTGGCTCTGGTTCAGCAAAGGGGGAGATTTTTCCAGGACCAGCTGCTGGGCCTCAGGTCTCGCCTGCTGCTTTTCTCACTATTCCTCTCCCCGCCCCCCGTCTTTTAAATTTATTTTTGTTGACATACAATATTATCAGTTTTAAATTTATTTTACTTGGCATACAGTATTGCATGACTTTCAGGTATACAGTATAACAACATAACAACTAGACATTTATATACCTTACAAAGTGATCTCCCCAATTAAGTCCAGAACCAGTCTGGCACCACAGTAGTTACTGCAGTATGATTGACTATATATCCTATGCTGCTTGTCATCCTATGACTGTTTTTACAAATGATTCTTCTCCATTCCCGCCCCTCTTGGTTGAGGTGGGGCACTGCTGCTCCAGGGGGTGAGCTGATGGTAGCAAAGCTGGAGTTGATGGTGAGTGGGGCAGGGAGGAGGGCACTTCAGACTCCACAGAGGAGCCACAGAGGCACTTCTTGCAGGAACTTCAAGCGTTCCATTAGGTCTCCCTTCAAAGTGACACCGGAGCCTGAGCCCTGACAAGTGTAAAGGGTGTCAAAGCACTTTGAAGATAATTAGTTCGGGCTTTTGTGCTCTTCTGTCTTTGCTTTTCAACTTTATCTGACAAATCACCCCTCCCCACACCCATTTTTCTCCACCGGCCCCACTTTTGTTCCTCTAGAAAAACCACCTGGACGAAACTTCCCCGTATCCAGTGGAGTAAGAAATGAGTTTAGGAGTAATTTTCTATGCTGCAGTGCTAACGTGTGAAAGAGCATATTCCTGAATTCATAATCTTTCCCCAGGTGCCAAATAGTCAGCTAGTGTTGCTGTAGAGTTAGTTCCACAGCAGTAAGTGGAACTTTATATGGGATTCTCGCATGGAGCCCACTCCTTGGGCATTTGGGCAAATATACACGTCTGCCTAGGAACAGAAAGTCATCACGCTTGACCCCACAGCCATCACTCATGGATTGTTGTTTTCCTTTTTAAAAATTTTTAACCTCTTTTCATGAAATATATATATATTAAACACACACACAAACTACACACCAGTAGATGAATTTTTACAAAATCCATTCGTATAACTACCCTGCAGAAAAAAATCTATAATGTTACTAGCATCTGAGAACCCTCCCTGTGCCCACTCCAGTCATCACAGGTCCCTTAAAGATCCCTTAATAATCACATTAAGATCTCTTAATAATATTATTATTATTTGGGATTCCTTAAAAATCCATTAATAACATTATTAATTCAATTTTCACTGTGGTATAATATTCCATTGTATAAACATACCACCTTTATTCAGTAAATTTGGTTGTTTTTATACATGTCTTCTGCTGCACATATGTATGTATTTATTTTGTATATTTACTTAAGAGGGTCAAAAATCTGTGTGCACTCAGCTTTAATTGATATTGCTAAACAGTTTGCCAAAGTAGTTGTACCAATTTATACTCCCTCTGGCAATATATGAGACTTCCAGCTGCTCCGTATTCTCAGCAACTTGGTAGGGTTGGTGGTCAGTTTAGGGGAGTAGTTTTTCTGTGTGTGTGCTTGTCTGTCTTTAGCCGTTTTGGTAGATGTGAAGTAGGATTTCATTGTGGCTTTAATTTGCACCTGTCTGGTGAATAATGGTGTTGACCCTTTTTTATATGCTTATTGGACCTGTACAGTCTTTTTGCCTCTTTTGCTGTTGTTGTTATTGTATTATGTATATTTTTCTTAATAACTTTAGAAGTTCTTCATATATTCTGAACAAAAGTCATTTATTAGATTATGCATTGTGAATATTGGAAATATATTTCCCCCAGTATGTGGCTTGCCTTTCCATTTCCATAGTACTATCTCTAAGGCAAAGTTTTTTTATGTTGGGAAGTCCCACCTGCCATTTTTCATGATTAGTACATTTTGTGTTCTGGTTAAGAAACCTTTACCTATGTCAGCATCATAACACATTCTCCTATGTCGTCTTTGAAGAAGCTGTATTGTTTTGCTTTCCATATAAATATTCACTTTATCCAGCACTATTTGTTGAAAAGATGGTATTTTCCCCATCACATTACACTGGCAGTTTTGTTATTAATCAGGTGATTATAAGTATGGGTTTGTTTCTGAACTCTATTCAGTTGGTTTCTATATTTCTGTCTTTGCATTAATGCCACTGTTTCAGTTAATGTAGCTGTGTAATCTAGCTTGGTATCTGGTACTCTACATGCTTCCATTTTGTTCTTCTTTAAGATTGTCATTGTCATGCTCAGCCCTTTACATTTCCATGTACATTTGAGAATCCCCTCAGATTGTTAAAAGCCTGCTGAGATTTTTATTGGAATTGCATCGAACCTATAGATTAATTTGAGGAGAACTGACATTCTTAGCAATATTGAGCCTTCCAGTCCATTAGCATAATAGAGGCTTCCATTTATTTAGGTCTTCCTTAATTTATCTCTGTAATATTTTGTAGTTTTCTTTGTGTTCTTGCCCATTTTCTTAAGATTTATTCCTTTGTGCTTTTAAAGTGCCTTTGAAAAAGTCTCTTTAAAAATTTCTTTTGTGACTAGAATTTAAAAATACAATTTTTGATGTATATTGTTGATTCTGTATCCAAAGACCATGCTAAATTTACTTCTTGATTCTAAAAGTTTATAGATCATTTTGCATTTTCTATCCTATTATCTGCTGAAGTTGATAATTTTTTCTTTTCTAAGGAATATGCTATTTATTTATTTATCTACCTATTGCATTGTCTAAGAAGACGAGTAAAAAGTATTGTAGGAATAGTGTTAATGAGTATCATATTTTTGTTCCTTAACTCAGGAAAGCTTTCAATATCTCATCATTGGGTCTGAGAGCTGTAGACTTATCATAGTGAGGAAGTTCCCTGCTCTTTCAGTTCCTGGATGCTTGCATCCAAAACTTAGTGGCAAAAAAATAAGCATTTGCCATTCACAGATTCTGAGGGTGAGGAACTTAGACAGGAGCGGTAGGGAAGGCTTGTCTCTGCTTCACAATGTCTGTCTGGGGCTTCGGCTGGCAGCCCTGGAGGTGATGGGATGGAACCATTTGAAACTTGTTCACTCACCTGGGGGTTGATGCTAGCTGCTGGCTGGGGGCCTCTCTACCTGCACTTCTCTATGTAGTCGATCCATACCGACTTAGTTGAGTTTTCCCATAGCATGAGAGAGCTGGGTGAAGGCTGCATTGCCTTTTATAATCCAGCCTCGAAAGTCACATGGTGCCATTTCCACTGCATTCTGTTCAACAGGAGAGTCACGGGGTCCTGCAGGCTCTGAAGAGCCTGTGGGAACCGAAATACTGCTGTGGCCATTTTTGGAAAATACAGTCTGCCGCAACTTCTGTTCCTAGTGTGCTGACCGTTTTAATCATGAATAGTGATAAATGGTAGCCAACACTTTTTGCATATTTATCAAGTCATTCGTATAATATTTATTCTTTTTTTCTCTTAATGCAGTGAATTACACTAATTGAATTTTGAGAATTAAACCAATCTTATACCCTGAAACAAACCCAATTTGTTGTGCAGGATTCTCCATTTTATATATAACTCATACGACTTGCTCAGAATTTTCTTTATAACTTTTGCATCTATGTTCATGTAATTTTTCTTTCTTGTAAGCCTTCTTGCTTTTGTTATCCAAGTTATGCTAACCTTACAAAAGAAGATGAAAAGTATTCCTTATTTTTTATTTTTTTGCTAAAAGTTTGTGTGAAATTGATCTTACTCCATCTTTAAATATTTGAAGAATTCACAGGTAAAGCCATCTTGGCTTTCTTTAATCTTTGTGAAAATTATCCTATTAACTTGTTAGTTGTGTATTCTTTTACTACACTATTTGTTGTTACCTACAGATTATTAGAATCTATCTTAAATCAGTACACTTATCATTCCTAAGTAAAGCAAGGACCTTCAATTACCTGAAGTCTATACACTGGATAATTTTAAATTGCTTTGATGTTTGAGACTTGTTTTATAGCTTAGTATGGGCTGTGCTGTATAACATTTTAATGTATTCTGCTGTTTGGGTGGAATGTCCTGTAAAGGTCAATTAGGTCATGTTGGATGATACTGTTAGGCACCTCAAGGATGATGCTGTTACCTTTATCTTTTGTCTGTTTGTTGTCATGTATTTTATTGCTACACATATTTTAAATCTCTCGAGGCATATTTCTGTGTCAAACAGCAAAATTCATTTAAATATTTCCCCGCATGCTCCCTTTTCAAAGCTCTCTAGTGCTTTGTATTACTACACTTCTGTCTGAGACCATTTCCTTTCCCCATAAGAACTCCTCCGTTTTTCTTCCAGTGAAGGTCTGCAAGAAAAACACTTCTCAGCTGTTTTGTCTGAAAATTTCTTTATTTTACCATCATTTTTGAAGACTATTTCACTGGGTGAATAACTCCTAGCTGAGTCATTTTCTTTCTGCATTTAACATATTCACTCTGTCCTCTCTGGCTTCATTGCCTCTGTGGAAAGGCACTTTCCAGCTTCACTGATGCCTCTGTGGAAGTAATGTGTTTTTCTCCCTGGCTGTGTTAAAGATTTTCTTTTTGTCTTTGATTTTCAACAGCTTTATTAGGATATGACTAAATCCATTTTTCTTTATACTTATTCTGTTTTGGGTTTATGAATAAACTTGATGTTTTTGTTCATTTAAAAAAATTCTCAGTGAGTATTTCTCACTTAGTATTGCCTCTGTCATTTTCTCTCTTTCTCCTCTTTCTGGAACTTCAAATTACATCTATTTGAGGCTTTTTCATTGGGTCTCATATGTCTCTTGGACTCTTCTGTATTTTCCATCTTTTTTTTTTCTCCCTATGATTCAATCTGGATATTTTCTACTGATCTTCTTCCACTTTACACATTCTTTCTTGTGTTGTGTCCGATCTGCACAACATTGTCTGTCTGGGGCCTCAGCTGCAATGTGTTGAATTATTTATTTCACTTATTATAGTTTTCACTTCTAGAACTTCCATTTGTTCTTATGTCAGAGATCCATGTTCTCTGATGAAATCCTTTTTATTTCAATATTTAAACATATTCTGCAGGTAATTATTTTAAAGTATATATTTGATGATGTCATCACCAGACTTCAAAGTCTGTTTCTCTGTTGTTTTTAATCTTGGCTTTGAGTCGTGCGGCTCTGTTTTCTCTCATTACTGGTAATAGTGCATTCAATTTACAGGCTCTGAATGATGTTGTGCATCTTCAGGGAAGTTTCATGTTCCTTTGGCAGGCGTGTCACGTGGTCCAATCAAGGAGTAGATGATTCAGGGCTGTGGAATCACAATGAAATATGGGATAGAAGTGGCAGGAGTCACCAATTTATTAAAAACCAGGGACTGGAGGAAAGGGGATGAACAGGATTGGTAAGAGAGAAGTTAAACGCTCTAAGCTGGGAAGCTCAGCGATGTGGGGCTGATGCCATTAGGAGCGCTCCAAGGAGGACCCAAATTGGAGAAGGGTAGGAAGGGATTCGACTGCCATGGAGTTGGAGCGTGCGTGTGAGAGGATGTTGGGGCTGTACAGAACCAGGGGTTTTAGTGTTTTGGGAAAGAAATGTTAGGATACAAGTCAAAAATTAAAGTGAGAAGATCTTATCAAAATACTTATGCTAATAAGACCACCTGCTACTTTTTAATTTGATACTCCTGCTAACATCACTGGCTCCCCTTAGTCAAATCTAAGGCTCCGGGTATTGAGATGCTAATTTGACATGAGATAATGACTGATGATCACTGATTCGGATGAGGATAATTCCTTACATTAGTCCAGCACATCCACAGATGTGAATAGAGCATTCATCCTTTCACTATCTTGTTGACAAGAATGCCTGCTTCTTCACTCAAATTGGCAGCAAGAACAGTTTCCTTAGGAAAGCTTCTGAGCGCCATCCTTACCCTCTCAGGCCTTGTTAGTTCTGGCTGCTTCCAGGACACTTCAGTCTGTGCCTTTAATGTGGAGGCAGTTACTGCAGTTTTTTCAGTTTGAACCAGGGAGTTTTCATCTGGACAAAGAGAAGGAAGAACTGTATGTTGGTGAATTTACATTGCACTTAGACCTCCCGTAAGACAGCACCCTTCTAATCTGTATCTCTGAGTTTCACCACAAATATCGAACATCCTGAAAAATGTATACACACTTTATAGCTGATAACTCAAGTGATGTTTCTCTCTTTTTAGATTTAACCCATTGGAATTAATGATTATTCAAAGTGAGCATACATTTTGGGGGGACACCCTGGATATCTATTTACACACCAACTTCTCAGCATTGATCTAGTTGGAAGTTCTCAAACATTCCTGTCTGACACTTTGAACAATTATTGAGGACCCCAAAGAGCTTTGCTCATGTGGCTTAAAGCTATTTAATTGATCATATTAAATATTAATCTATTAAATCATATGCAAATAATGATACACACATTTTACTGAAAAGCAATTATATTTACCAAAAACTTAAAAAAATTTAGTTGCAAGAGTGGCATTGTACATTTTTGCAAATCTCTTTAATTTCTGGCTTAATAGAAGTCATGTTGCCTCTAAAAATCTCTGCTATGTACTCATGGGGGAATGAGAACAGAAAAGGCAAACAATATCTAAATATGATTATATAAAAATGTATTTCATAATTATAAAAAAAACAATTTTTGCTTATTTTAATCCCCCAAGATTCAGTGCTCCCCAGTCCGAGTCTCATTTGAGAAGCTCTAGTCTGGCTGGTAGGCTTTTATACCAGGAAGAGTGAAAGGATACAAGTTTCGGTCTTAAACCAGGCTCCTTTTTATTTAAGATCCTCATAGCTTTTTAAAATCAGAATTAATAGTGTATTTAACCTATTTCAATTAAAGCAACTCAGAAAAACTAAGTAAAAAAGGAAGATTAATTGGCTCGTGCAACTGAAACATCTAAAACTATAGGACTGGGCTTCAGATTCCACCCTGTCAAGGGCTCACGAATTCCCTAGGATGTGAGCACTTAGAGGCTTCTTTACAGGTGTGTTCCCCAGGCCAAGAATAGTGCTAAGCCCTAGTAAGTACTCACTATATATTTGCTAGTTTATTAAATAATAGATTAATTACTGTTACGAGGATTCTGTTTCCATTCTTCAACTCTGCTTGCCTTTTATATTTTCTGTTGTCAGTAAGACTCCCTGACAGAGAGCCCTTGGGAGCTCAACTCTGGTCCCACACAGTTCTTAGTGCTCATAATCCCAGAGAAAAAGTCATCCCTTCAGTCACACAGCATCCATATTATAGCCCCGAAAGGAAAGTTATTTTCTCTTCTTGGACCAAGCTGAATCCATTACTTTATATTAGTGGAATGGGTATTGCCAGCTTATGACAGGAGGAGGGGGAATTATTAACAATACTACAATCAAATTAAATGAAAATGTGGCCGGTCCCCAAAATAAGGAATACTGAACATACGTCACACAAAATTGCAGATGTTCGCTGCAGATGTTACCTATCAACAAATGGCTTATATAATCAAGTATAAACTCAAATTATGTATAACATACGGTCTGGTCACTTCAATAATCCAAACAGAGAACTGTCTTCTGGCCAATTAACAACTGAGTGATTGATTTGTAATTATTTAATTTTGTTCTAGTCACTGAGCCTCAGAACAAACCATCGGCTTTTTCTACCTCACTTTCCCCAGATGTGAAATGTGTGAGAGTGTTGCTGAAATAGGTCACGCCATTCAGAAACCATCAGTGATTGCTTGTTATCGATAAGGAAAAGTCACAAATTCTCAGGGACTTCAGTTCATTACAGTGATTCCATGGTTCCCAGCCTTTTTAATGACTCCCATCTAGTAGAAGTTAATTGTTAGTCATAATATTAATTGACTAAAAAAACACATAATGACAGCAAGTCCTACAAATTTAATAACACTGTAAAAGACATTTACATCATGAGAATAAACTATATTTGAAAACTATTCTATAGTTTGTGAGATATATTTAACATTCAGTCTCCAAATGAAGTTTGGCATGTGTGTTTGTGTGTGTGTGTGTGTGTGTGTGTGTGTGTGTGTGTGGTTTCCATAACTCTCTAGACATAGAATGACAACAGTTATTGAGAACAAGATATGAACACTGTGATAGGGGTTTGGAGCTTCTTTTCTGAGTTGTGTACTAATGTGCCTATGGCTTTCTAGAGTATAAGAAAGAAAGCTATCCATGCGGTGCCTACCTTCAGGTTACTCTTTTTTTTTTTTTTTATTTCATGTTATCTCCACCTATGGTTTATTATCTATACCTTTTTGTTTTTATAACATAGTGGGTATTCTAGGGTTTTTAATATTCATCTTAAAGTTATCACAACCTGCCTTTAAATAATATGAATTCATGTGTGGTATAAGATTGTTATATATGTATGTCCATTCCCCACCCTCCAGCCTTTGTGCTATTGTTATACATTTTAGTTCTACATATATTAGAAACCCACAATATATTGTTCTCATTTTTTGCTTTAAACAGTCAAATCTTTTAAATGGATTTTAAAATAAGATAAAATATTTCTTATATTTACCTGAATGTTTGCCCACTTCTGGCATTCTTCATTCCTTTGTGTAGGTCTAAATTTTCATCTGGTATTGATTTTCCTTATGCCTGAAGAACTTCCTTTAACATGTCTTATATCAAAAGTCTCTATCAGCTTTTGTTTGTCTGCAAAATTCCTTATTTTGCCTTTATTTTCAAAATATGTTTTTGCTAAATATAGACTTTTAAGTTGGCCATTTTTCTTTCAGCATTTAAAGGTATTGCTCTACTGTCTTCTGGCCTGAATGACTTCAGACAACAACTTAGCTGTTGTTCTTATGTTTGCTCCCCTAAATATAGTACATCCTTAAATCTGGATGCTTTAATGATTTTCTTTTTATCACTGTTTTTAAGCAATTTGACTATGGTAGGTCTTGATGTGATTTTGTTTATGTTTCCTCAGTTTGGGGTTCCTTGAACATCGTGGATCTGTGGATCTATAGTTTTCAACAAATTTGGGAATCTTTCTGCTGGTGTTTCTTCAATAGCTATACTCCTTACTGGACTTCAATTCCACATGTTAGATTAGACTGTCTGATAACTGTCCATAGCTCCCTGATGCTCTGTGAATTTTTTAATCTTGTTCTCTCTGAGCTTCATTTTGGATAGTTTCATGCTACTGTACATCATTGAACATATCTACTCTGATAAAAGAGTAATATGCAAATTAACCATCACATTAAGACACCTAAACCACGCCCACCAGCCAAGCCACGCCTCCCAGGCAATGAGAGTGGCTGTATGCAAATTAACCCAGCCAAGATGGAGGCTGGCAGCCACAGAGCTAGAGTAAACAGGAGGCTTCCGTTGCAACTGCCTGACTAGGCCGACGGGCCTCTGCTCAAGCAACAATGTTTCAATTATAGAAGCCATGGAGCTAAACAAACAGGAGGCTTCCATTGCCTGCCTAGGCCTCCGCTCAAGGTAACAAAGTTTCAATTATAGAAGATACATAAACCCCAGAAACCTGATTCCAGCCAGCCTTGCTGGGACATTGGGTTAATGGTAGCTGTGGCCAGACTGCAAACAGCCCTCAGCCCCTCACCTAGGCTGGCCACACCCACATGGGGTGAGGGTTCATGCTGGGGGTCTTGGCCAGCCTGCAAACAGCCATCAGCCCCTCACCCAGGCTGGCCAGGCAGGCCAGCAGGTGGACATCCACTGAGGAATCCCAGACTGTGAAAGGGCACAGGCTGGGCTGAGGGACACCCCCCCTAAGTCCACAAATTTTTGTGCACCAGGTCCCTAGTGATTATATAATAAGCCCAAATGTGCTATAATCTCTTCAATATATATTATTCCAGTTTTTTAGAATGTGAGTCATCATTTTATTATTTCAAATAATGTTACATCTTGTTATTGGTTATATTTATAATTAATTGGTTGCTTTTTATGACATAATTGCTATGGGAAAATAGGAATTGTTTTGTAATAATTTGTTTTATAACTGTTTTTAGGGACATATTATAGCAAAAAGTAGTCATTGCTTTACACTTCTTTAGTTTAACTCTTGAGTTGTATGTCTTATCTCCTCAAATAGGTAACAAATGAGCTGAGAAAAATAATCAGGCATTGCAGTTTTTTATATTTACAAGAGCAGAGAAGCATGACATAATGCTATTTTATTTTACACTATTTTTTAAATCAGCAGAAGTCTTTTCTTTAAATTATATCTTTTAAGAAAGTCCAATATATAAAATCAATTAACAAGAATTCTTCTGGTTGAAAAGGGATAAAAAGCCCATTACATCCCCCACAGCAACACACACACACACACACACACACACACACACACACACTGGGTTTCTTTTCCTTCTATTGGAAGGTAGTCACTGGAACCCTTTCATTGTAAAGTGAGGCTTTACACTGATTCAGCAGAAGGCAATCTGAGTTCCAGTCCAGGATCCACTGTTTACTTGATGAGAAATTTTGAGTAAGTAACTTAACCTCTCTGATGCCATTTTCTATAAAACCAAGATCTTAATCATTATAATACTTCTATATCAGATAGGAACATTTTTAGCTGAAAGTAACAAAGTCCAATTTATAGTAACCAAAACAGACTTATTTTTCTTCATTTAAAGCCAGTTCAGGTGTAGTTGCTGAGGTTTTGCCTCTCTGTTCCACATGCTTAGCATTTAGGCTTTCCCCTTATGCTTGCTGCTGCAAGGTCACCAGATGGCTGCTTATTTGGATTTCTAGAAAGAAAAGGTAGGGAAAGGCATCCACCTAAGAAAGTTGTTGTGTTTTGTTGTTGTTTATTTGTGTTTCCATTTAAGAAGAGAAATTATTGTCAGCATATTCTTTTGATATCTTATAAGCTAGAAAATACCCATATTTAGCCAATTAGTTGCCAAAACTAAGGAGTTTGAGCCAATCAAAAATTTTCGTTGGGCATGAATAAGAGAGCATGTTCTCAGGTTTCATGGGACCTCTAACCCAACACCTTAACACAGCAGGGTGCTGTGGGCAGCAAGGACCGGAAGAGGCGTGCTCACTATGTCTTCCATGTCTGCCCCCATACCTGCCTACTGGAGTTTACTTGGCTGGGATGAGGCTGTATGTGAAAACGATTTTTAATCTGGACAATCACCATAGAAGTCAGTTTTTTCACAATTTTAACGTCTTCATGAATGTTTAAGAAATGAATGATGGAGAAGTTTTCAAGAGAGAATAAGAATGGCATTGAAAGTCCTAAGTCAGTGCTCATCAAAGTATATTCCCATGATACCTACATTAGAAGGCATTAGAAAGATCGATCATTAAAAATATAAATTAACACCTACTGAAGGTGAACTTTTAGGCAGGTCCTAGGAGCTAATATTTGAAAATAATTCCCAAGTGATTTTTATGCCCACTAAAATGGAGAAACGTGGCCCTGTACGACTGGGCCCAGCTGTGTACCTACTGTAGGTATTTTGAAACATGAGAGAGGGAACACCAAACAAAGGAGCAGACAGCTGAACGGCAACTCTACCTTCTTTTTAGCACAGCCCTGACACAATGTAAGTGCTCAGTAATGTTGGCAACTTTTAATATTATTGACAATATTCCCCAGCATCAGGGGACCTAGATCTTAATGGATGCCTCAGCTATGGTTCAGTTGTTCAGTCACCATCTGTGAAATGAAGTCACTATCACTCAAATCTGCTAGCAGGAGATACCATTGAAGTCTCCTAATTCAGCCCACAGGGAACAATAGGAAGTTTCCAGTGCATTCTATAGGTCAATAAGAAATTTCAAGCCTCAAGATTGTTTTGAAAGTGAGACTGATGCAGTATCTATAAAGGGTATAGTCCTTTTGTCATAGACAGCCTAAAAAAATTTAAAGCTGTAATGATTAGACTCATCTCTGGATCCCAGAGTGTTGGGAAGGGCCGATGATAAGTTACTGTAAAACCCTTGGCCGGATGCTTAAAAGTTCTGCATTACATAACATAACATATCTGAAGCTAAGTACCTGTGTGATCGAACAGATGCTTTCCTGGCTGGTTTTTGGAATAAATTAATCACTTAGAGATGATCATTCTAGCCTTTGCATCCCAAGTTATGTAAATGGACCTAAAATTATTATCTATACTTAGATATGAAGAAGTGATTTGAGCCCAAGTTCCCTTATTCAGTGTTCAAAGACACCATCTGTGTAAGAGGGAGATAGTCAAAAGGGCTCCATGTCAGTGACAGAATTCCAGTCCAAACCTGGAAAGATGTACTTGAAGGCTCAGGCCTGGTATGGGCTCCCGCTGGAAGAGTTCTCCCTGAGACGTGCAGGCTGCAACCTGCTACCCAACTCAAAGGTCCCAGTTGCACTGAAAGTTGGGTTTGGAAGAAGCCTTAAAGAAGCACTCTTTGGCATCATTTCTTACAAGTCCTGGGGCCTGCCATTCAGTTTACCTCCTCATCCTGTTTCTGAAGGTCACCTGAGTGTAGGGGGAGAGGTGTAGTAACTCTCCGCATAGAAGCACCATTCAGCAAGGTAGGTGAGATTCTGGTTCCCACACCTGAGTCAAGCTGGCACTGAAACGTTCATTGTCCTAGTGGTTAGGTAGGTAAGGATGTTTTCCTTCACTTTTGAGACCTTAAAGGGTATTTCTCCCTTCCTGTTTTAAACTCAAGAAAATTTACAGTGGTCCCTCGGGTGTGCCTTTCTGCATTCAATTTACTTCAAGAAGTAGTTATTCTTAAAGCACAGCAGGAAGGAAGCAGGGTTGCAGGGCTGAGCTATAGTTCATGTCTCCCCTCTTTGAGTGTGATCATCTTTGTGTAGAAATGTTATTCTATACCACTTCCTTCTATGTGACCACATTGCAGTTATAATCTCCTAAAAAGCCAAAAAGAAGCTCCATGTAAATTGCATGGAGAAGGAAACCATATGTTGAACAACTGCTATGTGGCAGGCATTATTCTAGATATTTTGCGTATCATATCTACTTTAATAGGTGGCAATATTTCCATTTTTATTTTGGCAAAACATATATAACATAAAATTTATCATTTTAACCATTTTAAGTATATAAAGTTCAGTAGCATTCACATATTTGTGCAACCACCACCGTCATTCATCTCCAGAATTTTTTCTTCTTCTCAAACTGAAACTCTGTGCCCATTAAACACTAATTTCCCATTCCTCCCTCCTCCCAGCCTTGGCAACCACCATTCTACTTTCTGTCTCTATGGATCTGACTTCACTAGACACCTCTTCTAAGTGGGATCATACAGTATTTGTTATTTCATGATTGGCTTGTTTTACTTAGCTTAATTTCTTAAAGGTTTATCCATGTTTTGACACATGTCAGAATTTTCTTCCTTTTTAAAGTTAAATAATATTCCAGTCTATGTATATACCACAATTTGTTTATACATTTATTTATTTAAGGACATTTGGGTTGTTTCCACTTTGGGTTTCTGTGAATAGTATTGTGATGAACATTGGTGTATAAGTATCTGCTTGATCCCTGCTTTCAATTCTCTTGGGTATATTTCCAGCAGTGGAATTGCTGGGTCATATATAGTGCTTATCTTTTTGAGGAAACTGCCAGACTATTTGCTACAGCACCTGCACCATTTGACATTCCTACCAATGCATGAGGGTTCCAATTTCTCCACATTCTTGCCAACTGTCATTATTTTCTGGTTGTTGTTTGAAAATAGCCACGCTAATGAATGTGAGGTGATATTCCCTAGTATAGGTGAGGAGACTGAGGCCCCAAAATGAAAGGCAACTTAGTCAATCAACATCAGGCTGTTAGTAAGCGAAAGAGGTTCAATTCTAATCCAGAACTCTTAGACCTTACACTTTTTGCTGTATTTCCTGCGTCAGAATGATGCTAGTTACACAGGGCCCCACAGAGGAGAGGGTCCTTTTATGAGAAGAGCCTGGTTGAATCTATTTTTATTTCCAAGAGCCCCCCAAGAGTGGACAGGCTATTTCCGTGATGTGTCTGGTCACAAGCATAGCTCAGAACTTCAGTTTCCACACTTACAACAGAGGCTTTTGAATTCCTGTTTCTGTTACTTCTCTTCATCATCAAGTGGATTTTGGCCTTTTCTTTCCCACACCCAGTCTAAGGTTCCGATATTGTGCATGTTCCTTTCTGCAGCCAATTAGATCATTTTGGAGCTAACAACAAGTTCTTATTTGAAAACTCAAAGTGAAAGAAAGAGAGACACACAGGAAGAAAAAGAAAACACACCCCACAGCTAAATAGAAGCACTGAGGGAGAAAAAAAGAAGGGATTGGGAGACTGATGTGATTTGCATGGCACCACGTCTTCAGCCAGTTAAACAACGTCCAAATCTATCCCGGGCATAGAGGATAAGAGACCAGACTTAAGGCTCCACCCTGATACTCTCCTGGGGTAGAACAGGGCTCCCACTTCGTCATCTCATAGGTGGCACAGCTAAGGCTCAGACAGGGCAATGTTCTGACTGAGGTCCCTCCGCTAAAATTGTAGAGAGGCAAGATGGGATGCGAGTCTGCTGATAGCCCTCTGGGCTTCCTCAACACTGCGCCTCCTGGCCTCATGCTTTTTCACTTTGCGAAAGAGACAGTGGCAGAGGGCTCCTTTCTCTTAAAGTCTAGTCTGTCTCACCTGCTGATGCCTATTCCTGGCAGCAAGAAAGGTGGGTCAGTGCAGTGTAGAGCTTAGATTAGATGGTATCTAGGACTCTTCTCAAGAACTTTGGATAAAGAAGAGCTGGCCTGAGCTTCTGGCTTCATGACTTTAGTGCTGTGCAAGTTAAAACCAGCCATTTTACCTCTCTGTTTATTCTTCTGTGAAGCATAAATATTAACTTAATATCAATAGAAGGATATAAGTAGATGCTAGACACACAATTAGGAGTTGATGTAGAATTAAAATAATATTCAACGATGAGATTTTGCTTCTTCTGCTGGAAAGACACCCCAAATGTGAGCCCTTTTTATGTCTTTAGATCTGGAAGGCAGCACAGCACATAATTTTATATATACTGCAGTTGAAAATAAATTAAGTTCTGTAGGTCATTCCAGGATGGGCTATGTTTCGCTGAATTAATTTTGCTCCAATTTCCAACCGTCTATAGAGACTCACTTTCCTGAGCCCTCAGGACCCAGGCCTTAAGACTGTGCCACTTCTATTTAACAAAGTTATTAACCTGCCCAACAAAACCTGAAAAAATTCTCTTGGGAGGGTGTTGTATGTGTTAATCCAACCATTGCATTTAATCCAAGTCATTAACTACTTTAATTAAATCGAATCCAATAAGTGTGTATTGAATACCTAGACTGTGGCATTGGCACTGGGTTCCGGGAACACAAAGATAAATAACGCAGCCCCTGCCTGAGGGGTAGCCCATGCCTCTCTGTGTTCCTGGTGTGTGACAGAGTCTATGAGTGAGCTTTTTCCTTGGGAACCTTAACGGACCTGTTGTGTCCCACATCTTCTTCTAGGAATACCTCACGTCTTCCCAAAGCTGCACACTCCCTTCTTCCACACACCCTCCACCTCTTCTTCCTCCACTCTCTCCCTCTTTCCCCTCACAAGCTCCTCCTTTCCTCTGTTCTCTGCCTTTTCATTCTCATCCTCTTTCCCATTCACAAGTAGTTAATACCAACCATGTAGTAGATATTGTTCTAGAACAAAAGAGATTAGCCCCTGCTCTCAAGAAAACCCTATTTTGAGAAAATTGTAGACACATAAAAGTTGCAAAAATAGTAGAGTTCCTATAAATCCTTCACCTAAATTCTCCTTCTGTCAATATCTTATATAACCACTAGCGGCCCAGTGCAGGGGGGTCCCTCAGCCTTGCCTGCACACTTTCCTAGTCCAGGACCCCTTGGAGGATATCCATCACCAGGCTTGCAGTCATACATCACTCTCACAGTCTAGGGTTCTTGCAGTCCAGGACCCCTCACTCCTTACCACCCACCTGCAGCTGAGGTGGGAGAGGCTGCCGCCACTGCTGCACTTGCCAGCCATGAGCCCAGCTCAGGGCTTCTGGCTGCGTGGCATTCCCCCTGTAGAAGTGCACTGACCACCAGGAGGTAGCTCCTGCATTGAACTGCCCACTGGTGGTCAGTGCGCATCACAGCGACTGGTTGTTCTGCCATTCGGTCTGTTTGCATATTGGCCTTTTATTATATAGGATGGCATAGATGCTGAAACCAAGAAATTAACATTGATACATTTCTATTAGCTCCCCTACAGATATTTTTAGGATTTGTCCAGTTTATTTTTTCCGCATCATGGTTTAGTTATCACATCTCCTTAGCTTTCTCCAGTCTTAGCATCTTTCTGTCTTGTCTGTTATGACCTTGATACTTTTGAATAGAACTGATCACTCAATCTGGGTTTATCTAATGTTTTCTTGTGATTAGACTGAGGTTCTACATTTTTGGGAGAATACCACATAAGTGCTGTATCCTTCTCAGTGATCATATCAAGCAGGTACATGATGTCAAAATGTCTCATCACTGGTGATGTTAATCCTGGGTTATACCTGGAGAGGCTAACACTAGGTGAGGGTAGTGTCTGAGTTTTCTTCTCTGTAATAGTCACTGTTTTCTCTTTTATAATTAATTAATATTTTGTGGGAAGATATTTTGAAACTATGCAAATGTCCTCTTCCTTATCATACTTTCACCCACTGATTTTTTTATACCTTTTTTAGTGCTTCCTTACTCAAGAAGCTTAGCTTTTATTAGGATGAGTTAGACAATAAAAAGGTAATTAAATAAATAAGATTATTTTGTATGATGCAAGTTGTAAAGAAAATATAGGAAGGTGGAATGACAGAGAGGTCTATTTTAAATGACACATCAGGAAAGTCCTCTCTAAGGAGATGACATTTGAGCTGAGGACTGAATGACAAAAACC
Source organism: Murina feae (assembly GCA_004026665.1). Lineage (NCBI taxonomy): Eukaryota > Metazoa > Chordata > Mammalia > Chiroptera > Vespertilionidae > Murina > Murina feae. The sequence continues at coordinate 22,614 of PVJC01006959.1, read as the reverse complement.
AGCTGAATGAGATCTAAGAGGAAAGCACTCAGGCAAAGCACATAGCAAGAACAAGAGCCCAGAACCAGAGGAGCAAGGCCTGTTTGACCAAGGAAGTAAACTAGGTGTGGCCCTAGGGAAGTGAATAAGGCGCAGAGTGATGGGAGCTAAGGATACAGAAGTAGGGCGAACCAAATCAGGTGAACCCTGGGCAGAGAGAGAGAGTTTGGAAGTTTTCTAAGTGTAGTGCAACTTCATTAAATATATACTGTATCTGTGCTCAAAGGGAATTCACTAGTCACATCTGCTACTTAAATTTAAATTCTCATTAATTGAAATCAAAGCAAATAAAAAATTAGCCCCTTGATACCAGTAGCCACATTTTTAAGTGCTCAATAGTCATCCTTGTAGTTAGTGGCTGCCCTGCTGGATCACGGATACAAACGTTTCCATCATGGCAGAGAGTTCCATTAGACAGCATTGCATAACCTCTGTGTATGCCTTCTGGGGTAATTAATTACTAGTTTCTATGGGAGAGACAGGGTTGAGTGAGTTACAGCCCCTGTTCTCCAATAACTTCAAGGTTAGCAGACAAATATGCAAATAAGCACAACACCAGTAGCATGTATTGAGACCAGAGGCAGGGTACAGAAAAGCTGCTGTAGGATTTGGACCAAGTACAATTGGAAGGTCAGAAGAAGCTTTATGGATATCAAGGAGGATGGTATGATTCTAATGGCTTGAGATGAAGAAGTCATTACACATGAAAAATTTGAATGAGCTGCGGTGTTGAACATATGGGCTAGATTGGCTGGAGTTGGGTGTGTGTTGGAGAATGTGAGGGGAAGACTAGCAGGCAAGTGGGCCATGTAGTGAGAGAAAGGCCTGGAGCCAGGCTAAGGAGTTTCATCTTGGTCACATGAGGAGCTGATTATGGTTCTTACCAAAGGAGTAACCTTATCAGAGCTGTGCTTCAGAAGCTGTTCGGTCTGTGGGATGTGAGGTGGATTGTGGGTGGGGAGAGAGACTGCAGGGAGAGGGCTTGAAATTCATTTGTAGTAGAGCAAGCGTGAGGTCATTCCTATTCCAGCATATATTTTTCTAAAAGCTAAATGCCTTCTCAAGCATGAAAGATAGTCTGCTTGAAATATAACATTCAGAAACAAACTTTGATATTGGAAAAATATATTGTTTTCTCTTGATAACAAGCCAACATCTTCTATAACCATAGGGTAACTAATGAAACTATGGAATTCACATTAACATACAAGATCCTAGCATTTGATTATAAGCTTTCATAAACAGGTGCTCTTGGTGAATTTTTATTCACCCAAATCTGACTTTTTTAAACTTCAGTGTTCGTGAAAATTGCCTGGACAGTTTGTTATAATCAGAGTTCTGGGCCTCACCCAGAGGTTCTGATTTAATAGGTATAAGATGGGGCTGAGAGACCTGGATTTTAACAAAGGAGCAATAATCTGAAAGACACCCGAGAAACACTGCCCAGCCCCATTTCCTTTTAAGCTTCTGTCCTGAAGTTAAGATTCCCCTTCTCAGAATTTTTAGGCTATAGTCCTGCAGATTATTTTTTTTAAATGTTTCTCTCTCATTATGACTTTTTCTCCTACCCCCTTGAAGTAGTAGATTTGAGAGGACATATTTTGCCCTACTGCCCAGATGAGAGCATGAGGGTTACAGCATCTCCCCTTTGCCCTTTGGGTTTTGTTTGTCATACTCTTCCAACTCTGGCGCTCTCTCTTCCTACTTCTCCAATGCCATGTGTCCAGGTGCAATCTGCACTAATGGGCAGCTGTTCCATTAGCCCGTCTTCAGGGGGAGCATCCCCAGTTCACAGCTACAGGGAGAGAGATAGAAACATCATTGATGAGAATCATTGACCAGCTGCCTCTTGCATGCCCCACATGCAAATCTCTTAATGGGGAATTTGGAAAACTGCTTGAAGAGAAGAATGGAAATATGCAGCCCTTAGGGCCCAACACCAAAACCACCACCTTAGGAGGTTTCTCTGCGTTCAATTATCCACCCACCCACCAGGCAAATCTCTATGCTTTGCAGAGGCCCCTGTCTAGACCTCTACTTACCACTGTAAATTCAAATTAGTTGATTAGGCTTCAGGTTACTTATTATATTGTGAGAGCAGGTCCCACAACTTACCACATCTTATCTCTGGACCCTGGTTTCTGGCAGGGTGTTCAATGCCTGTTCAGCTAATAAAAATGTACAAATAAATTCATGACATGACAGCTGTCTACAACTATTGTAAGATTGCCTTCATGAAGTAGTGGGTAGTCCTAGTATCAAGCAGTCGATGCTATGATTTTAACAACATAAAGTAGAGGATTCTTTTTTTCTGTTCTGTTTTATTTTTTAACCATCTGGACACTGAGAAGTTGACATGGGTTAACTCTCTTGGGAAAGTCAGTGAGATCACCAGTATAGAAGGGATTCAAACCAGAAATTGGAAGAGAATGTGAAAAGATGTCCTTAAGAGAGTTCAAGCATGGGTGTTTGGATGGGTGGCTCTTCTAGACACTTTGAAGGTCTCTTCCAACCTTGAGACTGATTTCAGGATTTGTTTTCATTCTCCCATATGGCTGTGTTATTGGCCTGACTATATATGGGGATGTTTTTCATCTTCCAAAGTAATTTTAAGGCAGCCTCTCCACTTATCTAAGAAGCTTTGGTGGGCAGTATGGATTGACTTATGGTGGGGCTGACTTGCATGTTGCATGATTCACTGTGCTCTATAGATACCCCCAAACATATATATCATTGTGTCTGCTGTTCCAAGATGACACTGCTATTTCCTGCCTGTGCAAATACAGCTGTAAAAAATGATGCATGGCCAGCATCCCTTCCCCAGAGTGTAGACAGAGAGCACACACCCTCTGGCTTAACACGCTTTCAAGGTATACACATCCTCTTCTGAATTTCAGCAGTCATTGCCAAGCCTAGTAAGAAAAGAAGAGAGTTGCAAATGAACTCACATTACCAACAAAGCCAAACCAGGCTCCCCCCTAAATTACTTTGTACATTAAATCTGTGGACCACAGAAGCCCCTGCATTCTCTGTAGCTTCCTAGAAAATCAAAAAAGGTTTCCAGCTGTTTCAGCAAACAAGCAGGATCTGAGACTTCTCTCTTTGTTATAGATTTTATTCAAACTGTGTCCGCTAGCAGTGAATATAAAGGGAAAAAAGTCAGTATGGTATAACTTTGAAAATTTTAACAAGCACTATGCGAAAGAATAATAAAGCATATCTTGCCTCATCTAGCCTTAAATTTATAAAGAAAGCAATATTGTAAGGAAACAAAAATGTTATTCTTCTTTGTCATAAAAAATAGTTTAAACTCTTTATCATTTTTTGTTCACCCTTTTACTCCACCAATTGTGAAATTGCATCAAAAGCAACATCAATGTCTCCCTATCTATTAGGCGATAAACTTGTGCTGAAAATCCACACAAATTTAAGCAGCAAAGAGGTTCAGACAGGTCGAGAGTGGCAAGACTCACCACCTCAAAGACAAGGTGTATGCTTGGGTTTCTGGTTAGGAAGCAAAACCAGGAGCTTACCTGGAGGACCTCTGTCATTGAACTTGAGATGTCAAGCAGTCATCTGTGTTCAAGGTGAAATCCCTCTACTTCTCCCCCAGCCACCTTCTTTTACCAAAGGTGCCATTGAATTGTGTCATCTCCTAATAGAAGCAGACTGCAGAGAGGACAGGGCCGATTTAATTTTCTTTTCTTTTATGTGTGCTCAGCAAACCAGGACCAGTTCTATTATATTTCATTCATTCGGGGCAATCATCTTGGACTGCATGATAATAAACACATTGGGTTGTTCCCCCTCCTGCAACCACTGTTTGCTGTACTACTAAGAATAATTTCTAAGTCTGACAAAAGCACCACACGTCAGCAGACCTGTTCTGTATGTGCACTCTGTCCCCATCCTGCCCAGGTGCTCTCGAGGCTTGAAATGAATGCTCCCTGCCCACATGGGAGTACCTACCAGAGAGCTTTCTGCAGGAAATCATAATAGGCTGCACTAATCACCTCTGGACAAGGAATAGGGCTTGCCCCCAGAGCGTCAGGCTTAAGCAAGGTCTGTGCCTGCTTGCTCCTTCAGCCCAGTGTGGGAGGCAGGAGGTGGCTAGATGGGTTACAGCTGTGTTATCATCAAGGGGAATTAACCAAATGGGGGCATCTTAGTGGCAGAGTCGAAGGACACAGTGTGGGTCTCTGTGCCCATCAAGGGTGCCACCTTACCTCACTTTTCTGCAGTCTGGATCCTCCAGGACTATTAAAAGTATTGATGGCGAGGAGAAATCAAGATGGCGGCATAGGTAAATACCTGACATTGCTGCCTCGCACAACCACTTCAAAAATACAACTAAAAGACAAAACGAACATCACCCAGAACCACAAGAAGGCTGGATAAGTGGAAATTCTACAACTAGAAGGAAAGAGAAAAGCACACTGAGACTCAGTGGAGGTGTGGAAGTAAAGAGTAGAGGTACGGAGGGTCACACGCAGGAAGGGGCTGGCAACTGAGGAAGCAATTCTCTTTTTCAATCAGGAGGGAAACACAAGCTCCTGACTGCTCTAAACTCCAGTTCCAGGCAAGTCTCTGGGAATCCAGACTCATACAGGGAGCATACAGGTGCTTGCAGCAATTACCATGGGACACTGAGACCCAGAGCCTCTTAGGGCTGGGCTGAGGATCAGCCATCGCTATTTGCTCCACCCTATTGATTTCCTGAGACCCTGCCCCACCCAAGTTGTGCCCAGAAGCTTTTGCATATGAATGTCCTGGCCCTTTGCAATCTAACAAACTGCAACAGGGTCAGAGAGACCCAGAACATCCAAAAGAAGGCCTAAGGCCCCACAGCAGCTTGCATTGCTTCACAGCTGGACCTCATCTGGGCACCTCTAAACCCCAAACAAAGAAGAAGAATCTGCATATCTCTCCATAGTGCCTGCTGAGTAGCCTCAGGCAGAGGCTAAATTAGCACCTCCTTAGAGATCCAAGAGCCAGTGTACCCAGTGGTCAGAGGGGGACCCTCCAGATTACAACTCCTCAGATCCATAAGAAACACTCTCAGGGGGCAGACTCAGTGAGCACCAAAGCCCCACTGAAGCAATTCTTACCCCATAAGGATGTCTCCAGCACAGAAGTTCTCCCACCATAGACACAGCTGATTTTCACAGCCAATTGGCCTGGAGGTCAATTCCTCCCAGTGATACCAACAACAATCAAGGCTTAACTACAAAAAGACTGTGCACAAAGCCCAGTAAGGGATGCACCAAGAGTGTCTACCTCAGGTAATTGGGGAGGCTGAGCCACTGGGCCCTATAGCACACCTAGCACAGAAAGCCACTCTATCAACACAGGGAAGCAGCCAAAATGCGGAGACAAAGAGACAGGTCACAAATGACAGAAATAGAAGAAAGCAAACTACTGGCTATAGAGTTCAAAACCACGATTATAAGGTTTTTCAAGAATTTTCTAGAAACTGCCGATAAATTTAGTGAGACCCTCAAGGATATGAAAAAGGACCAACTAGAAATTAAGCATACACTGACTGAAATAAAGAGTAATATACTGAGATCCAACAGCAGACTAGAGGATCACAAGAATCAAGTCAAAGTTTTAAAATATGAAGCAAAAAACACCCAACCGGAAAAGCAAAAAAAAAAAAAGGATCCAAAAAGTATGAAGATAGTGTAAGGAGCCTCTGGGACAACTTTAAGTGTACCAACATCTGAATTATAGGAGTGGCAGAAGAAGAGAGAGAGCAAGATATTGAAAACCTATTTGAAGAAATAATGACAGAAAACTTACCCCACCTGATGAAAGAAATAGACTTAAAGTCCAGGAAGTGAAGAGAATCCCAAAGAGTAGGAATCCAAAGAGGACCACACCAAGACACATCATAATTAAAATGCCAAGGGCAAAAGACAAAGAGAGAATCTTAAAAGCAGCAAGAGAAAAGCAGTTAGTTACCTACAAGGGAGTACCCATAAGCTTTTCAGCTGATTTCTCAATAGAAACTATGCAGGTTAGAAGGGAGTGGCAAGAAATATTCAAAGTGATGAATAGCAGAAACCTGCAACCAAGATTACTTTACCCAGCAAAGCTATCATTCAGAATTGAAGGTCAGATAAAGAACTTCACAGACAAGAAAATGCTAAAGGAGTTCATCACCACCAAATCAGTATTATATGAAATGCTGAAATATATCCTTTAAGAAGAGGAAGAAGAAGAAAAACGTAAAGATAAAAATTATGAACAACAAATACATATCTATCAACAAGTGAATCTAAAAATCAAGTGAATAAATAATCTGAAGAACAGAATAAGCTGGTGAATATAATATAATCAGAGGAATAGAAAGGGAGTGGACTGACAAGTCTTTGGGGGGAAAGGGGTGTGAGAGGTGCAGGAAGAGCCTGGACAAAAATCATACACCTATGGATGAGGACAATGGGGGGTAAGGACAGAGAGTAGGGTGGGAACCAGGTGGAGGGGAGCTTTGGCGGGGGGTGGGGGGGAAGAGGAACAACTGTAATAATCTGGAAAATAAAGATTTAATTAAAAAATAACACTATAATAACTGTACAGTGACAAACGGTTACTAGACTTATGGTGATCACTGTGTAAGGTATATAGATGTTGAGTCACTATGTTATACATCTGAAACTAGTATGATGTTGTATATCAACTTTAATAAAAAATGAATAAATATATACATGATCTTAAAAAAATATATTGATGCCTGTCTAGCTGGTGTTGCTCAGTGGTTGAGCATTGACCTATAAACCAGGAGGTCACAGTTCAATTCCTGGTCAAGGGCACATGCCTGGGTTTGGGGCTCCATCCCCAGTAGGGGACATGCAGGAGGCAGCCAATAAGTGAATCTCTCTTAGCATTGATGCTTCTATCTCTCTTTCCCTCTCCTTTCCTCTCTTAAATATATTTTTTAAAAGTTTATATTTTTGCCCTGACCGGTTTGGCTCAGTGGTTAGAGCGTTGGCCTGTGGACTCAAGGGTCCCAGGTTCAATTCCAGTCAAGGACATGTACCTTGGTTGTGGGCACATCCCCAGTGGGGAGTGTGCAGAAGGCAGCTGATTGATGTTTCTCTCTCATCGATGTTTCTAACTCTGTATCCCTGTCCCTTCCTCTCTGTAAAAAAAAAAAATCAATAAAATATATATATTTTTTAAAGTTTATATTTTTCAAAAGGATGATAACCACACTAACTCTAGGTCCTCCATATTTTTTTAAAACATCTGGAAGGGTCCCTGAAGTTTAAAACATTCTTATGCCTATATAAACAGCTTTTGGCCACCAGAATTTTCTAAGCCAACATAGGGACACTATTTGCACATTATTTTCCATGAAATATAGTCATTTACATACATTTGCATAGTGCTTTCAAAAAGCCTTAATTCCAAGTAAGTCAAATAAAATAAATTAGTACAATCTACTGTCATCGTCTGGCAGCACAACTTGCGGAACTTGGTGGTGGTGGGGCTAGCGACTGGAAGAGCAAAGAGCCAGCTCTTAGGAAGCTGTGACCATTCTTAGCTCAGTGTATCCAGGGGCAGATAGACACAAGTCTGAACACAGGGAACTCTGTCGGGCAGGGTGAAGTCTTAAGCATCTGTACAGTGCTCAGCAGTTCACAAAGCCCATTTATAACTCTTATTTAATTTAAGCCTCACGAAAACCTGTGTGCTTGGTAGTGCTGGGGTTGTAATGAACTTTTCATCAGTAAGGGGATTAGCCAAGTAGAGTGACTTACTTGTGATACACAAGTAAATGGCCTTGGTCCTTGCAGTCTTGGTGTTCAAGAATGGATCTGGAGTTCCCTTGAGAAGAAGCAAAATGTCCCCATTTTCTGCTCATCTATCATCTCTTCAGGCACTACCTGGCCATAGGGAAATTATGAGGGAACCCCCAATGGCTCGGGCACAGCGTTGCTAGCCTGTGATGCAGCTGGCCCTATGTAATTGCCTTTTTATCGTTTCAGACAGTTATTTGAAAGTTATGATAATAGGGTGGAGATATAAGCAGCTTACAGTTTACTAGAACATTAATTCTCTGGGGATGATTTCTTTTTCCCTCTGAGCATCGTTTTCCCTTGCTCTGTGGGACCTTTTCAATTATGTGGAACTTATTTTTAGACTTTTCTCCCTGTGATCCACTATCACTGATCCACCCTGGCCTGATTACTGATTTCCATATTTGCTAAGATATATACCGATACCTAGATATATGCAGGGGTGGGCAAAGGAGGTTTACAGTTGCATTGTAACGTTCTTTTGGATTAGCAAAGCTATTATAATAATCATAACCTGCGTGCCTTTTTCTGTATGAACAACTGTAAACCTACTCTCATCCACAGTGCCTGGCCCCCACTTGTCCCCTGGGCACCCATACTTTATCTGCTCATTTATGAATTAGGTGTGTTGGGTGACTCAGCCCCTAACATCTCAAGATGCCCAACCTGAGAACCTACCTTCCTGAGAATTTCAGCTACTTGCTTGCCCTGCATCTTGCTCCCCAGGTGTCATTCCACATTCTCCAGTGTCCTCATGTTCCTCCTACAACCCCCTAACTGCCTGACACCAAACAAGAGGAAGGACAGAGAAGGGTAACTAGGAGCTCTGACGACTATTCCATGGCTTGCCTTTGCTCCCTGCCCTCTTCATTCAGGGACTGCTTGAGCAGCATAAATAAATATTTTAAGAGCAATCCCATTGTGTTTTACTGTAGCTTATTTGACGTAAACTGTTGAGAAACTAAATGAAAATGAACCAAGGCAATTTATGATGTGACTTTCTCCTCTGGGCCTCAGTTTCTCCATCTGCAAATTGGGGCTAATAAGAGCAGCCTTGTGGGAGCAATTGGAAAAGGAGTGAAATTATAACTGAGAAAGTGCAGAATGCCTCCAGAAGAAACAGTCTAACTGAGCTAGGAGTTATTGTTAGCTTGGTTATCGTAGTGCCCACGGCATAAGGACTTCCTGTGTGTGTAGGGCTAACTGTCCCCCTGGATTGTCATCAATTACTTTCATCACTACTGAAAGGGCATGGTTTTCTGTTATTCTCAGTTCCTATCCATGACCTTGCAGGCTGAGAGAGCAGCGATTGGTTCAGCGTGGAGACTCAGCAGTGCCCCTTCCCAACCATTTCTGAATTCTTTGTCAGCCTCCTGGCAGTCCTGCAGTCTAAGGAATGGGGAAACAGAGAAGGAAAGGAAGAGGAGAAAAGGGAGATAAAGATGTCACCTGCCTGAGTGTCACTCAGGACTGTACCCTCATACTCCACTGCATAGCCGTCCTTCGAGCAGGGCACTCAGGCAGGCTCCCCAAGCCTCTGCCTCCCTGTTGAGTTGTAACTACAATGTGGCACCTAACCTTAGCCAGTGGCAGAGTCCTGGCTTCGTCCCTTTCATGTTCTGAGTTAGAATCAGAGGTCTTTGACCTGGAAAGGACATTGGCAATCATTTGTGCAGCATTGTCTTTTTACAGAAGAAACAGAAACCCAGAGCATCAGAGCCTTGTCCAAGTTCACACAGCAAATAAGTCAGGACTAAAACCCGTGCACACACACACACACACACACACATTCCACATGCTGGGGAGTCTGGGAGTGCTTTCATTCTTTTATTTATCCTCACAGCAACCAGGCTTGGAAAACTAGTAACATGTCCCCATTTTTACCAATAAAGAAGTTGAAGTTCAAAAGACTAGGGGAGAATAGTGAAGATCACCCAGGTTGTCCTAACACTGCTCCCATAAAGCCCAGTCTCCTAACACCAGAGAGTGCATTGCCTTTAAGCCAGTGTCCAGAGCTCGTGGCCATGGCTGCTTGGGAGGAGCCAGTACTCCCTGCCATATGTGTACAAAAACTTCTGGCTTAACTGCATCATGCTGAAGTTTCGACGTTATTTTAATTTATCAGAGGAAAGAAGTAACAATGGAGTTGATGGGCAATTTGTGTAATTAACGCCCCAGAGCTCCTAGTACTACAAGGTTTTTTGATTCAGTGCATTCTCACAACAGATGCTCTTTATGCCGGTCAAGATGCATTATCATGAGGATTATAATGGAGGGGGAAGGATTCCTGCCAGAGGAGATGAGAGAGGAGGCATGGTTTGGGTTCGTCATTAGTGATCTTAGGTATGCTTTGTTGTACCTATGAGCCTGCTTCCTGTAAAAATGTGAATAATGAAACCAGCAAGTTCCAGACAAGGAGTAGGACATCTGCCTCTCAATTAGTGCTAGTTTAGCTCCTTTGAAAATGATTTGTGCCTCTATAAGACAGCATCCCTGAGAGTGATTTTCTTTCCTATGAGCACGACCTTTCACTCCTCTCACAATGGGCCAGATGGATGCATCCGAGGGGCCTTACTGGGCGACAGAGGAGCGATGGACATTCCTGTCCCTGCCAATGTTCAAAAAGGCATTGCTACTCCTTAGTCTCAGTACAATCATAATACCCAAATCAAAATCTTGAGACGTGTTCCAGCCCCTTCCAAAGCACTTCTGGAAGCACATAATTGGCTCTTCTGTGGTTGTTAAACTAGGGCTGATGTTCAGGTGGTACACATCACTACAGCTGCACTGGTTATTAAAACATCTGCATATTTCCAGATCCATTGGAAAATAACCACTTCTCCAGGCCCATGAAAAGTACCCATCACTTCCCAGGTACACCCCACCTTCCCCCCCACCCACGGCCTCTGTGTATCACCCCATTCCCACATGTCTCCCAGCCAAACAGGCTCTCCCCTGCTGAGAAGCATCCTTTACAGTTTGGTGGTCCCAGCAGGCAAATGCCCATTCTATGGATTCCCTGGAGAGATTCTAAGTGACTGGTTGCTAAATGGTTTTAATGTCACACTATGTGTTGAAACTCCTTCCTGATGTACACAGAAAAGCCAATGCTTTTCATAGGGGCCTCTTGCAGGTGTGGGACCCTCTTGTTGGCTGAGGGTGCCAAGCTCTGACACTTACTGTGCTTGGTTGGATGATGTTAGAGACTGCCTGTCCAGACCCTGACTGCAAGGCCAAGCTGAGATCAAGTATGACCTCAGCTATTAAAGCCAGAAGCTCTTGATCCAAGAGTTGCCAGCCAAGGCCCAGAGCCAAATAGGAATCAGAGAACCAGGGGAGGCCAGAGGGAAATCTAGTTGTTTCTGCCCCTCAGTCAGAGTCCATAGACACACAAGGGTCTGTGAGTTCTCTATAGTAATTTAAATGATTTGTTTTGATTTGGATAATCTCAAAGAACAACATTTTCTCTTCTACATTTGGGCTTATGTTTTCCATCACTTTGGTATCAAGGCATGGCATTATAATTGTCAATACACATAAAAAAGATGAGGCAGACTTGGTGAGGATTGACAGCCAAAGGACCACAAGGGACCCTGATAAGAGGAGTGTTTGCAGCAGCTGGCATAGCAAAAACTCTTGGGAGAATTGACTCTTCACACAACCCATGTAGGATGGGCACATCAACTTAAAATACCTACATTCCTTTTCTGGGGCTTCTGTAACAAAGTACCACAAAGTGAATGACTTATTTTCTCACATTATTGGAGGCCAGAAGCTAGAAATCAAGGTGTCAGATGGGCCACACTCCCCTTGGAGCTTTCTGTGGTGGCTATAGACCCTTGGTGTCCTCGGCCTACAGCTGCATCATTTCTAATGTCTGTCTCTGCCATCCATGGCCTTTTCTCTGTGTGTCTTTTCCTTTTTATTCTTATAAGGACACCGGTCATATTGGATTAGGGTACACCTAATGACCTAGTGTGAATGTAAGGTATGAGGAGGTAGGATTCTTTGGAGGACAGAATTTAACTCATCACAGAACCTGAATAGGAACAGTCTGTGCCCTAGTTGTCCTGTGAACAGTGATATTGTTTTAGCAAATAACACCTTTCATCACATTGAATTGATCTGTTCATTTGAATTGCATGGTTTTGTACATTTGTTTGTACTTAGCTTGTAAATAATTATTGGGTTATTTTGTTTGGTTTTAATACAATAACCATGCAAGATCTATAAGCATAAAGGGTTTATAACTACTTTTATGTTGTACATTTTTAAATAACATTATCATACCAATAGATTGTCAGCTCAGGTAGTCCTTGACAATTTTTCTTTGTTCTTTTTAAGGTAGCTATATTTTGTTTCAGTACTAGAGCCCCTGGGGTCTAGATGAATTCTAGATGTGAGAAGAGACAGTGTTTTTTCAAAATGTGTATATGTGAGTAGATCTGTTAAAAGGAGCTTGCCTGGGTACATGATCAGATTTCAAATTCCCTGAAGGCCTGTGTACCACATATGACCAGTGTATGGCCCTAGATAAATGGAACCAAGGTTAGTTCTTTTAGGGTTTCCACCCCTCCCCCATGCCTCTCAGAGGCAATAGCTAGCTGGGCCAGAGAGGGAGCAGATTCTGACTTGAGTCCCACAAGGAGGGCTGGTTTGGAGAAAGCCAAGCTCCAGAAAGCTGGGTGTTTCCCGGAACCCTAAAGAAGAACTGGTGTCTAGGACAAGTCCACAGCTCTCCTCTGCAGAATCAATAGGAGCCCCAGGGAACACAGTACCCTACTTTTATTAACCCTCATTGCCCTGAGGACAAGTTGTCCCTCAGTGCTCCAACAAGAGAACCCGAATGTCAGTTCAAGGCATTTGCTTCTGCTCTTTGATTCAAAAAGAGATGAATGGGCACTTTAATGGGTATTAGATAGAATTCTAAGTTCCAACTAAGTATGCCTAAATACAGACTCCCAGGGAGAGAGGGGGTTGAATCTGGGAAAGTAGACTTAAGCTACTTGTAGCAAATCAAGAATTTTTTTTGCTCTATTTATCTTTAATTTTTTTTTTGTTTTTAGTTTCAACTTGAAAATTTTTAAACTTCATTCTTTTAAAAATAGTAAACTACCTTGTTTCCTAAAAAAAAAAATCTTTAATTGCAATTGCTATTTCTGAAAGATATTTGAACCTCATTCCCTTCTCACCTGTGTCAACAGAATATAAGTGCATCAGGAGGTTTCACTAGAATTAAATGGGGGGAAAAAAAGGTCTTAAAATTTACAAAGTAGAAACACTACCAAGTAACACCCGGAGTATTCCAAAGAAAAAAGTTGAGCGTAAAAAGTATGTTCTTGAAAAGGATCAGTCCTACATTCTTAGCCTCTGGGTTGGTCTGAAATGGATAATCATCTAGATGTCTGGTGGCTGGGACAATGGATGCCAGATGGTATAGACACATGAACACTTTTTCCTAAGTTCTTCACATGAACATTCTTTCCTAACTTCTTCAAAGAGTTATCAGAAATCTCCAGGCATTGGTGCACACCTGAAAGTTTCAAAAGTTTAAGTCTTTGGGCTAGTTAAAGTAAATTAAAATCTACTCCTCATGTATCAGCACATTCTGATTTAAGGAGTGTTGTTAGCTTGGCTATGGTGACTCCATTTTGTTTCCTCACTCTTCCCTCACTTGCAATGTCCAGTTGAAGATGCACTAAATAAGTAGTTGAGGGACTTCTTCTATGACCAACCAAGAGGAAAAAAAAACCACTAAATAATTATAACAGAGTGAAATGCTAGATTTCTCTGATTCCTTCTTGTTCAAGCCTGTGTTGTTCTCAGGGCTTTCAGACTAATAGCTTCTGCATTGTCATGCCTAACACTAATCATTAGTAGAATTCTGCCTGAGGCTTGAGTTTTACCAAAATAGCCCCTCTCATTTCTCCTTCCCTTGACATAAAAGAAGCCTGAACTCTGTACTTACTTAAGATGAATTTGAGGATTATGTCTGCCATCTTCTTGGTCGACAACTTCTCAGTCAATAAACCTTCCCTTACCCTAAACTCTGAGGTTTTGAGATTGGGTTTTCCAAAGTGTCAGGCACATGGACTTTCAACCTGTAACATATGGAGCAAGAAGATTTGGCTCAAGGCCCAATTCTAATACTTAATAGATCTTTGAACTAACATAACCCTTTTAACCATACTGAGCCTTAATTTTCTAAGCTGAAAAATGATTATAACAACATCTGCCTGTCTTCCTCATTGTTATGAAGATTGAAAAAAATAATGGGTATGAAAACGTTTTAAAATGTAAACTGCTGTTTAAAGGTTAGTTATTTTTGCCACTTATCAGTAACCCCAGGGAAGGACCACCAGGAACATACCTGTAGTTAAACAAGTTGAATTTATTACTGTTTGCCATGTGGAAGAGCAAACATCATGGGAACCATGGGATCTTTCAGTAAGAGGGAGTTAGAAAGGAACTGTTGTAGGATTTGGGCTTTGGTTGAACTCTAGGGAAGCAGGGATTTGCTCTACATTGGATGTTGTCAGAAAGTGGGGCAATATGATTGGGTATCTCAATAAATCTCCTTTATTGGGAGGGAAAACTAGAAGGAGTATAAAGTTGTAATAGTAATTGGTAAGGAGCAACTTATCTTGGGTGTTTGGTATTTTGTATTCAGCACAGAGATGTGTGTGTGTGTGCGCACACACGCGCACGCACGTTCGTGCACTTAAAAGTAAGCTTGCTTTATCTCATTTTTTATTTTTTATTTTTTGTGTGATCTCAGAGTAATCTTGTTGGAGCTCAGTATTCTGTATTCATGTCTGATAGAATATGGGTGAACTATGAATGCCAGGCCAGCTTCTGGATCTAAGAGGCTGCTTTTTAATTCTTTTTAACATTACACACATTCAAACCAACAGATTCTCTATTGAACAATGGGCACACATGGGGCTTCAAAAATAGATGAAGAAGGGAGGTAGAAAAATGAGAAGGAAGGAATGAGAAACTTAAAGGTGAAAAGTAGTTGTTGTACGGGTTTAGTGTGTTTGCACATCCACCAAGACCTCAGAATTAGAGGAAGAACTCAAATGGATTGAGCTGAGTCCCCTTCAAAATTGGCCCAAAAGGTCAGGCTAGAAAACACCAAAGTCAACCAATTCCCTTAAAGGGACATCGGTTTAATAAAATCCTGGGATTGGCTACCTCTCCCGTTCTCCCTGAATTCCATATCACATAGACCTTGTGGTCTGTGCTTCCTAAGGAGGATTTCAGAGCCATTTTCTCCTATAGCTGGTCTATAATCAGAGTGTACAGATGTTTCATAAAACTTAAAATGACTAAGCCATTTACCTTAGGTGGCTAATCAAGCAGGTATAAGAATTCCAAGGTATCAAGGAACCACAAGTGCAGAGTAGAAATTGAATTGCGGTCACTAATGTGGTTTGGTCATTAAAAGCTGAACTTGATGGGCTAATAGAGAGTTATCAGCTGATGAGTGAGCATCAATATGATAGCAACAAAATTGGCCTCTGTTGAAAGGAGCTCTCCTCAAAGAGCTCCTCATGATACCCAGTAGAAGATGAACTCTTGATACCTGCCATATCTCAGTTAATAGCTTCAGTTGAATCAAAATAATTTAAAGGGGCTAATGAAAATGATGTAGGAGAAGAGTTTGGAAGTGATCATTTGATTTGGAGATATCATTTGAAAGATGATGATGTTATGAAACTGGTCCCCTGGGGAATAGGCAGTGAATGCTGGCAAGTGAGAAGGAAGCAAAGGGTCCTTGCCTCCTCTGTATCAGTTAATATGTCTCACTCAGACAGGAATATGTGGCAAAATTGATTGACATTTCTCTTAAAAAACTTAAAGGACTCTCAGATTTCTCAGGTGTCCAAGTCTTACTGATTTTTTATAATGTGTGAAGTCTGCATTTTTCTTGCATTACTAAAGTACTTTCTATGCCTTTTTGGCCGCTGGCTATGTTTATTATTTTGGGGGGGGGAGGGGGGGAGGGACCAAAATTATACTCAAAGCCAAATCTTTGCATTATTAAGTCTATGTCTTATACAAAATTTTTTAAAAAATATATGTAAGACAGGTGACAAATTAAATGGTTAATGTGTAGGAGGAAAGAATCCTAAAGGTCAAATGGATGCCACCTTGGTACTTGTTCTATATGCTCAGGCTGCTATAACAAGGACCAGGGGCCCGGTGCACAAAAATTTGTGTACTCAGGGGGTCCCTCAGCCTGGTCTGCACCTTCTCCAATCAGGGAACCCTCGGGGCTGCTGGCTTCTAACCACTCACCTGCCTGCTGGCCTGCCCCCCTAACTGCTCTCCCCTGCCAGCCTGATCCTCCTAACTGCTCTCTGCCTGCCTGATAACCTGTAACTGCCTCTGCCTCAGCCCTGCCACCATGGCTTTGTCCGGAAGGACGTCCAGAAGGTCGTCTGGAAGATGTTCAGTCTAATTAGCAGATTACCTTTTTATTAGTATAGATGCCACCTTGTCTTAAAAATGCAGGTTGTTAGCAGGTTTTCCTATTGTGGAGGGGGAGCCTGCAGTAGCATCCTGGGTTCTGACCAAGACTTATGCACTGGTGCTTTATCTTAGCAGATGAGATTCCTAGAAGAAGACTCTTGGATGTACCTTGAGCGTTTCTATCAATTTTGCCAAATCCTCCTCCAAAAATGTTTAAACTCCCACCAGCAACCAGGGGTGTGCCCTATGTCCTACTTTGATGCCAATATCATTGATTTCCCTCTAGAAGCTTCCCTCCCCTCAGCTGGGACTGCTTGGCACTTGAGCAAAACTCATTGTTCAGCCTAGGACTTGATTTCCTGAGACAGAATTATGGAGGAGGAAAAATAGTGTTCCTCTACCCTTCTGAGTTCTTAGCGGAGGCCCTTGTAATGAAAGACAGATTACCAAAAGAAAAACAAAAGTTCATTAACATGTGTACCTCGTGTATATGTGGGAGATCACAGGGAAAAATGACTCCCGAAGGTGGCTTAGAATCCAGATTTAAATACCTTCTTCCTAGGGAAAGGGTCGGGATATCTAGGCCTCTTAAGAGGAGACTACATGAGTTTTAGGAAAGAGGGATGGGGGTGGGGGAGATAGTTTGTAACAAAGTTTGGGTATGATGTCAACTTGTAGTCTCCTGTGACAGGAGTCAGTCTTCATTGGCTGATGACACTTTTCACATTGAGGGAACATTTTGTGGGGGTCTGATTCCTCTCCTTGCATTTGCTGTTTTTCAAGCATCTATAGCTCAAGATCATCAATATAACAACATATCATATGTTGGGGTGGCATGTTCTCTGACCTGCAGAATAAACCCAACAAAAGCTTGTTCCTTTCTTAGATGATTTGCCACAGTAGTGTTATCCTCTGGAGACAGTATTCTGACCAGACCTTCCTGGGAGTGGTCATAACATACTCTGTGCTTGTAGAAAGGTGTAGGCCATATCACTAAATAAATCAGGGTCAGTTTTCTAATCTTGTGGAAAGGGAGATGAAGTTATGATAGTTTATCTCCCTTTCCATAGGTTTTCTGCAGATTTGTGTCTCTACTGTAGCCCCAGCGTCTCCATGGCTATGGGGCTTGGAGCTGCTGGATGCTGGGCCCCCTGTGGGCTATGCCTCTGCTCCTTGGACCCCAGCGGCCCCAGCACCTCCACAGCCATAGGGCTCAAAGCATCCCGAGCCTCGGACCCCAGCAGCACCAGCACTGAGGTGGGGCTTGCAGCCACTGGGGTGCAGTGCCAGCCACCCTGCAAGCGGGTCCCCATGCCTTGGAACCCAGCAGCCCCAGCACCAAGGCAGGGCTTGGAGCTGCTGGAGTGCCGGCCCCCCTGCAGGCCGGGTCTCTGCACTTCAAGTGCAGAGACCCGGCCTGCAGGGGGCCTGGCATCCCAGTGGCAGCAGAAACCAAGCAGGTCCAGAGGTCCTTTTCCAGTGGGCTTGGCAGAACGCCTGCATCATCACCATGGCGACAACGCAAGCATCTTGTCCCAGCCATCACCATCTTTGTCTCAGAGTGATGGTTAATTTGCATATTATTCTTTTATTAGATTAGATACCCCAGACGGGGTGGCTTAAACAGCAAACATTTCCTCACAGTGCTAGAGACTGAGAAGTCCAATATGAAGGCCCTGGCACTTTGATGTCTAACGAGGACCCACTTCCTGGTTTACAGATGGCTACTTTCTTGTCCTGTCCTCAAATGGTGGAGAGAGGAAGCTCTGGTCTCTTCATTCCCTTGCAAATCCCCAAATCCTTTCATGAAAGCTCCACCCTCATGTCTTAATCACCCCCAGTGGCCTCAATGTCTTCCCAATGGGAATTTAGGCTTTAACATATGAATTTGGGGGGGACACAAATATTTAGTCTATAGCATTACTTTAAGGGTTGAAGTTGTTAAGGCCTGTCCAGCTGACTGCTCTTGACAAAGTTCCCTTAATAAAATAGGCACATAGAGGGCAAAGATTATATTGCCTCTGGAGTCAACTTTACCTATATTCATATCTTAGCTCCAGCTTTTATTACCCCTGTGACCTTGGGTTGACTTCCTAAAGCCTTTCCAAACTTTGTTATCTTTTGTTTTAAATAAGGGGAGGGGACAATACTCCACTCAGTTACTATCCAGAGTAGGTGAGGTCATGAATATGAAAGCACCTGGCACTGCACTTGGTCATTCAAAAACTTTTTACAATATATATATTTTATTTATTTCAGAGAGGAAAGGAAAGGGAGAGAGAGAAACAGCAGTTATGAGTGAGAATCATTGGTCAGCTGCCTCCTGCAAGCTCCACACCAGCAATCGAGCCAGCAACCCGGACATATACCCTGATCGGGACTTGAACCATGACCTCCTGGTTCATAGGTTGATGCTCAACCACTGACCCATGCTGGCCAGGCCACTCAAAAACTCTTTGATGTTACGCACAGTTATCCTTTGTTTCTAGCGCTTGGCAGGGCCACCTTTGACAGATGCATAAAGACGTTACTCTTGAGTAGATTCAGCAGAGTGGTTTGGTGCTGAACACTCCTGGGTCTTTCTGTTGAGAAATGAGCTTTGAAGTTCTGGGTATGAGAGTTCAATGACTCCCCAGGATTTAATCATTTGGGTCTGGCACATAGCAGACTCAACACATATTTTGTATAATAAATGAATGTCAAGTGGTAGAGACTATTTGTTTCCTCTAATTGGTTAGTTCATTTACACTGTGTTGGGCCAAAGCCACACAAATCTATTGGTAGAAATGGTCATGGCCCACTAAATTGGGAGCTTCCAAGGGCATTGCTTGATACAAGGCAGGTGCTTTGTTGAACTGTACTTACCTGACAACCAAGAGATCTGGGTGCTTTCAATAGTTGTGCGACCATGGACAAATTAGTTTAGTTTGCTAGGTCTTAGTTTTCTTATCTATGAAATGATAGCTTTGGACTGAAAGTTTTCTATTATTCCTTCCAGTTCTAATGATTTGTGATCCAAAATTGGCTATTCCCTTGTAAATGGATTCCCCAATGACCAAATAGGAAAAGATACAATTGCCTCATTGCTCAATCATAGCCCTGGCATGTCCATTACAATTGGAAGGCAAGTCTTCAATTTTAAGTGGATATTATATATGTTGGGGACTGGTCGATGCCTTTCTTTGTGGGTGAAGTATTATTTTAATAAATGCCTATCTTATGAATTTTAAACATGTGGTTTGTCAGCACTCCTCAAACTCTAAAGACCAAACTATTGTTATTACTTATTGACTGATTTAGAGCCAGGTCAAAGAAACAAGTCCCAAATGTTGGCCACTGAAATATTTATGATGCAGCTAGCATTGCTTCCAAGTAGAGCACACTATATGCAGTAAGAAACACAGTATGACTAGCCAAGGCTTAAATTGATAACCATGTTTCTATTTTAGCCATGCAAATTATTCATCACAGAGCAATCAATATGAATGTTATATTCCTAGGAGGCAAAGCAGGGGTAGGAGGGGGTCTTGGGACAGATTTTGCTTTCTCAACTTTCAGAAAAGGAGTAAGCTATCCCAATATTGCATCATAGCCCAATCCCATTTTCCATAGTCCATTATGTTTCTCCATCTAAGGATAATGTGCCTACTTCAAGTGTATCATACAGATATATAAGTTTGAGATTTGAAGTTTTTGAAAATATTCAGTTAAAAAGTTTATGCATTCCCTTTCTAACCAAAGTTAATACATTAGGGGTTCTTGTACAGGTGCAAGCGATGGAGCAATGTGCAAAACATGCCTTATAAAAATGCAGGCAAAAGCATGCATCTCCATGCCCATTGCTTTTCCACACTTTACAAAAAGCACATTGGCTGGTTCTAGCTATTGAGAGGCTGGGTCAACGAAGCTCTGAATTTTAAAATATTTTGTAAATATTCTATTAAACTTTGCCTAAGAAGTCTAGAAATTCTTAATAGGAATTACCAACAGATAGGGTGTGATATTGCAGGTAGAGAGGACAGTTGGGCTATACTGCCTTGGTAATGAAGAAGGAAAGAGATGCATTTTCTTCTAACCTTTAACAAAAGAATAAGAATTATGAATCAGTGAGCAAGCACTTACCAGTCACCTGCTTTGAACACTTAGAGAAAACACAAGTTAGTTGAAATTTGGCATTCTCTCAGATATAGTATTAAGCTTCCTAATACCAGTCTCATGTCTCTTAATGAAAACTCTCTAGAAACTTGCTACTCAAAGTATAGTCAACATGAGTATTAACTGGGAGATTGTTAGAAATATAGAATCTCCAGCCCCACCCTGGATCTGCTGAATCAGAATCTGTATTTTAACAAAATCCTTCTGTCACTTACATGCACATTAAAGTTTAAGAACTTTATAGACCACTGTATAGACCACAGGAGTCTGAGAAATAATCACTTAGCCAATCAAAGAGTACCCACGGGGGGCATCCTGAGGTTCCTACCATGCATCCAGTATTGTCATAACAGCCTTTGAAAGTGATTAAGTATTGCCTGGTTACTTGGGAAATAATTAGGAATTCTCTGTAAGCGTCTGCAAGAGGACATTTTTTGTAGATTATGTAAAATGGACAGTGCAGCTAGGAAGGATCTTACTACCTTATTTCTTTCTGATAGAGATAAGGAACCTCATAGCTGGTTAAGTAGGAGAGTTGGGACTAGAGCTGAGTTTTCTGAACTTAATATCTAGTGCTGATTCATCGCCACTTCACTGAGAAATGAAGGCAGAGATTGAAGGACGTGTCTGAATGAGTCACTTACAAATCAATTGCTGCACAATGGATCAGAGCAGTCAGTAAAAAAAAAAAAAAAAAAAAAAAATGACTACATCTAATTTACTATGGGGTGATCCATTACTTAGAGACAAGTTCTCAAGTGGAGAGTCACAGGAACATGGCCATTTTGTACCATAGTTAGTGCCATGGCACAAGTCAGGGATAGTGTGGACCCTGACCAAGTTGAATTGTCAAATAAGTGACCTAGTTATAATGGAAGCTAAAGTTATTTGTCTTCAGGAAATGTGTGTCACAGAGAGGCCAACCTACAACCAAGACGTCAGGGATTCAGGGGGTCTCCTTAAAGTTCCTTTGCTGCTAGAATGTCCTCCCCCAGACCCCATCCTACAAGAACCAGCTAAAATGCTGCCTCCTCTACGTTAATGAGTGGATCAGAACATTCTCCTTCTACTGACCTGAGAGCTCCTACAGACAGAATGCTCATCTGATTTATATTTGGGTCCCGAAAGCACCTAGCACCTAGTAGGCCTTAGTCTTTATTTGCTTGGTGGAACATCTAGGGAACAATTTCATCATTCACATGTTGCCTCAGCTTCCATCACAAGATTGGCTGTAGGAACTTTGGAAAACCCTAAATGTTCGGGCTACTATCACCAGGGGTACAAACCTATCTGAACACCTCCCAAGTTTCTAATGCTGTTCTTGCTTGTGTTGGTGTGGTATATACTTGTCAGTCAGCTACAAGTCAAGGGACAAGCAGACAGTTTGCACAGAATCTTAAGCAAAAAGAAAGGTTTGACCAAAGGTTTGATTTGTCAGTCCTCATGTGCCTAGAATAAATCATTATGGATTTTTAAAAAATCACTTCAGTGTTTTTTTTTTTGTTTTTTTTTTTTCCTGTTTTATTTTTTTTTTATTTCATTGCTTAAAGTATTACAACAAGTGATAGATAAGTATTACAACAGATGATAGATAGATCTCCATTTTTTCCCTTGCCCTTCCCCCCCTTCCTCCCTAACCCCCAGTTTCCCGTGTTTTTTATTTTGGGATTTATTTTTGGCTAAAATTCAGAGGCAGCCGGTTACAGGTGTCAAGAGGATTGACTCCCGCATTCTGCTTAATCCATTAGCCTGAAGGTTCTGCTTTTACACTCTTGTGTTGTGTCTTGTAGACATAGCTTAAATACACATAATGACTCTTCAGGGATACAGCCTGAGAGCATGTTATCTTCCCAAACTTATCATTTGGTTCGAGTTTTCAATCTCCTAAGTCCCTTTGTGTTAAATATCGAAAATCATTTGATTGAATCACCTAAATCAATTTCCTTCACTTTCCCCTAGCTTACTGTTGTCCTTTCTGGTTCACAGCTTATAATGATTCTCTTGTGCCTAGCATCTCCAAATATATCTTTTGTAGAGTTGATTATGTTTCCAAGAACTCTTCATTTTATCCCCGAGTCATAGGGGGAAAAATGCCTTCCCTCCTTGTCTTCACCTTGCATGTCAGCCCAGCTGCATT
>PVJC01006958.1:0-53115 GCA_004026665.1 Murina feae | reverse complement strand
GCGAGCGGGACGACGCGCCCGGAGCCACGAGGGGCCTGAGGGACGCGGGAGCCGCCGGGAGGGGGTCTAGGCGGCGCCGGTCCCGCACCGGAAGCCCTCGGGGCAGCTCGCGGCCGCGCCTCTCCCGCCACCAGGCGGGCGCCCCACCCCCACCCCAGGCGGCGCGTGCAGTTCGGGGACTCGCCCCTTTGGGGGGAAAGGGGGGCGGGCGGGCCCCGAAAAGCCTCAGGGAAGTCCGCGCGCCCTCGGGGTGTCTCCCGCCGACGTGCCGCCAGCCCCGGGCGGGAGGTGGGGGGCCTTCCTCCCGCTGGTCCCTCCCGCCGCCCCCCCCCCCCATGGGCTCCCCCGAGATTCGAACTCAAGGCCCACGTGGCTCCGCTGACTTGAACTCCATCTCCCTGGCCGGTGTCGCTCAGTGGATAGAACATCAGCCAGGAACGGAAAGGTCCCGTGTTCCATTCCGGTCCGGGGCACAGGCCCGGGGTGCGAGCTCCATCCCCAGCGGGTGCTTGCAGGAGGCAGCCGCTCCCTGCTGCTCATGGATGTTTCCCTCCCTCCCTTCGTCCTTCCTCTCTGAAATCAATTAAAATACATCTTATTGTTTAAAAAAAGGACAAAAGGACCCGCGGGTTTCTCCAAAGTAAGGGGCCATCGGTCTAAAACGATAACTACGGGCACTCGGCCCTTTCTCAGGGAGGACTTTCCTTTCTGGGGTCTCCCACTGGCCATCCAGGGGTTCCTGGAGGCGGATTCCAGTGCTGCCCACCCTGTGCCGCTGCCCCAGCCACTTGTGACCCCAGCCCCCTCACCCCCCTGCACCCTCACAGGCACTGCTTCCCTTCCTTCCAGGCTCCCTGGGGAGCCCATGCGCCTTCAGTGCCCATTTCCCTCTTTATTTTCTTTGGTTTAAATTTATTGACTTCAGAGAGGGTGAGGGGGAGAAACATTAATGGTGAGAGAATCATGCATGGGTAGGCTGCCTCCTGCAGGTCCCCTACTGGGGATCAAGCCTGCATCCCATGGGCATGTGCCCTTGAGCAGAGTCGAACCCGGGACCCTCCAGTCCGCAGGCCACGGCTCTGTCCCCTGAGGGAAATCAGCCAGGGCCCCGTTTTCCACTTTCAGACCCAGCCGCCTCCTAAGCTCGGGGTCCGTGGGAATCCAGAATCCATCCTGAAACCTCACACCTGTTGTAAGGCGAAAGAGAAAACCTTATTTGAAGCAGGAGGAGCGCCCTCCAGAAAGAGACTTGCATGAGCAGGGCAGTTTTTGTGTGTGAGCAAAATAGGAGAGGAGGAAAATCCCAAAATGGCAGGCTCCAATCGTGGGATATGTCACCACCCCGTCTATTAGGATATATCCACTTCCTGTGGGAGGTCTTTTCTGCTCTGTAGAGTGTACTCACTGGGCGAAAGACGGGTCTCCCCGACTTCATTTGGGGGAACAGAAGAGACCGGTGCAGGAACAGAGTCTGTGGGCTGCAAACCTGATGGGAAAGGGCATTGGGGAAGAGAAGCAAGGAAGCCTTTGGCATTGGAATAGAGCTTGAAGGAGGGGTGGAGCCCTGGCGGGTTTGGCTCAGTGGATTGAGCTTCCGCTTCCAAACTGAAGGGTCCCGGGTTCGATTCCAGGCTGCAGGCTCAATCCCCGGTGGGGGGCATGCAGGAGGCAGCCCATCGATGATTCTCATCCTTGCTGTTTCTTTTCTTCCTCTCCCTTCCTCTCTGAAATATATAAAAATATATTTTAAAAAAGGAGGGGGTTGGGGCACAGGGTTTTCTTTAAATGGAGAAGGTGTCAGTCCATGTTTGTACACTGACTGGAGGCCCAGTGCACGAATTCCTGCGTTGGTAGGGTCCTGCAGGTCCATCCCTATGAGGCTGATTGGGGGTGGGACCAGTGGGGGGGAGGGGGATGGGATGCAGGAGTTTGGCTGTGGACGGGCCCATGCCCCCCATCGGGGCCCTTTGGGGCTGGATTAGCCAGCAGAGGGAGCTGCCTTGCCGGTGATTGGAGTGTGGGGGAAGTCAGTGGGGGTCTACTTGTTCTTCAATAAATTTACACCTTTGCTGTATCATCAATCAAATTAAAGAAAAGAAAAGGTGATGTAAAATAGAAACAAATTAAGATGCTAACATCATTGGTCATTAGCAAAATTCCGTAAAAAACACGCTGAAATACCAGTTTACATCTAACGGGATGACTTATTTTTTTTTTTAGTCCTATCAGGTTTGGGTCAGTGGGTAGAGCATCAGCCAGAGGATTGAAGGGTTCCAGGTTCAGTTTAGGTCAAGGGCAGGTCCCTTAGTTGGAGGCCCCATCCCTGGCCCCTGTTGGGGCACGAAACATCGATGTCTCTCTCGCTCCCCCTCCCTTCCACTCTCTAAAAGTCAATGGAAAAATATCCTCAGGTGAGGATTAACAAAACACAACAAAAAGCCAGATAGAAAAATGAAATTTTTGACATCGATTTTAGAAAGAGAGAGAAAAAGGTCAATTTGTTGCTCCACTTATGTGTGCATTCATTGGTTGCTCCTCCTACGTCCCCTGACTGGGATGGAACCCACAACCCTGGTGCGTTGGCAGGATGCGCTAACTTGCCAGGGAGGGCTGCCACAATACCTTAACTCCCTTAAGGTCGGTGACTGGATCACTGAGGCCCCGGGTGGAGAAAACTACATTACCCAGAGGGGAATGCGCCCGATTTTGGGGGTGTCAGGGTGGGACTTCCGTTGCCCTCCTCAGAAACTTCATGTTTGCCTTTCAGGGTGGTTGACCACATCAGAGGCTCCAAAACAACAGGTCGTGATGGGGAAGCGCCAGATGGTCGTCTCTGCTATGCTCAGGCGGGTCCGAGGCTTGCTGAGCCGCTATTGTTGGGGTTCAGGCCTTCCAGCCTCACACACTCGGCTCTACTCCCAGAGTTCAATGGCTGTGGCCGCACCAAGGCGCCAGGTTCAGGTGAGCATGTCTTCTGGGCTTCCCCGCCTCCCCCACCCAACCCTGCAGCCCAGGCCCCACCTCAGGACAGGGAGGCAGTCCTGGGTGACACTAGTGTGACAGGGCCACCAGGTGAACACGTGCAGGGGCTGCTGAGCCGGAAGGTTTGGGAAACCTGGACCCTGTTTTGTTTCTAAAGGCAGCGGAGAACGTGAGGCAGAGGTGTGCCTGAGGAGTTTTACTTTTATTCACAGGGTGCTGGACCGTGGGTGGTTCTGAACAAAAGAGAGACGTGTGAGGCAGTGTTCTCAAGTTTTCCCAAAACTTCCCAGAGAAAGAACAGACTAGAAGGGGTAGACAGCAGTTAGAGACAGGAAGGAGGACCCTGTAGGTGATGAGGTAACTGGCAGGGTGTGCACTGCAGACTGAGCCCTGAAGGATGCAGGCATCACCCGACCCCGGGGCTGGGCCAGCGCCCTGAGCAGCCTGAGCCCTTGGTCCTGGCGGTGGGTGCCAGGCCCTCAACATCCCCCCAGGTTCCTGCAGGTGCAGAGCTGCTGAGGGGCCTGGGCTGTGGGGCTCATGTCAGGGCCTCACACTCTTGTGGCCTCTTTGGTAGTGGCTTCCTGGGACTGTCCAGCCCCTCTTCCAGCTCTTAGGCTGGGGGATCTTGAACACACACCAAGGCCAGAATCCTAAGTCGAGGTCGAGGGTTATATGATATGGTCCCTGTTTTAGGCAACGAGTGGAATGAGATGAGCAAGGTCCTCCCAGGCACAGGGGACAGACTGTGCAATGGCTTAGAGGGGACACTGAGCAAGTTCTGGAACCTGCAGGTGTCCTTTCTTCCCATGGGAACTGGGGACAGTGGGAGAGGAGTCAGGTCTAGAGCAGCTTTGTAACAAGTCGGGTGTCTGTTCTGCCAGTGATGGGAGCCTGGAGCAGTGGAGGCAGGTGATCTGACCCAGGACTCGTGAGAATCCATGTGGCTGTAACTTAGAGTGGATGGAGGGAGGTGGTAGAATGAACAGGGCGGAGGCTGCTGCAGTAGTCTGAGTAATTGTGATGGTGTCTGGGCCAGGATGGTGGCCATGGAGGTGAGAGAAGCAGTTTGATTTTAAGTTAGGGTTTTGGGTGAAGATGCCAGGATTTCTTTTTAAGGTTTATTTATTTATTTTAGGGAGATAGAAACAGACATTGATTTATTGTTTTATCCATTCATGGATTGATTTTTTATTTTTTTAAATATATTTTATTGATTTTTTAAAGAGAGGAAGGGAGAGGTACAGAGAGTTAGAAACATCGATGCAAGAGAAACATCGATCAGCTGCCTCCTGCACACTCCCCACTGGGGATGTGCCCGCAACCAAGGTACATGCCCTTGACTGGAATCGAACCTGGGACCCTTCAGTCCGCAGGCCGATGCTATTTTTTTATTGATTTTAGTGAGGAAGGAAGAGGAAGGGAGAGATGGAAACATCAATGATGAGAGAGAATTATTGATTGGCTGCCTCCTGCACACAAGCGAGCCCACAATCAGGGTACTTGCCCTTGATAGGAATCAAACCCAGGACCTTTCCGTTTGTAGGCCGATGCTCTATCCACTGAGCCAAACCAGCTGGGGCTGCATTTTCTAATTTTAAGGTTGACATAGAGAGAGGTAGGAGTCAGAGATGACATGAAGGTTTGGAGGAAATGAAGCACCTCAATTTAGATGATGAAATACACTGTAGTAAGAGCAGTATCCATTGAGGATGTGGGGAGTTTTACTTTTGGCCTTGATGAGGGTGAGATTTTTGAGAGAGAGTTCATAGGTGTCTGGAATTCTGAGGAGGAGTTCAGCATGGAGACTTCTCCAAAAGGCAGTGGGAGTGTGTGGACCAGGGAGGAGCTGCAACTCACTTTAATGTGGGAATCCTGGTCGGGATGATAATGGCAATAGCCCAGGATGAGTAGCGTGGGCCTGAGGACTGGGTTTCCTTTTGGAACCCTGTGGGAAGTGGGTGTCACAATGTAAGTGACAGACAGAAGTGGTCGTGCAGAGGATGAGGGAGAGACTCTGGTTTGGCAAGTGGACAAGACCTCCAAGAGATGAGCATATATGGAACAGATGAGGGTGGAAGAGTAACACTCACAACATCAGAGGAGGGCTGCTGCATATTCACTGCTTTCAAGACTCTCCAGAATTTTGGTGTGACCCTTGGTGTGGCTGGGGTGTGGCCGTCAGGTTGGCTGTTAGCTTAGGGGCATATGTGATCATCTGGAAGGCACACTGGGCACAGGCTAGAGGGCCACTGGGGCTGGGCCTTGTGTGGGGTGAAGAGAGGGGAAGGGACATCAGGTGCAGCACCAGAGAGGGAGGCTGTGGGCACCTCAGAGCCCATGTGGTTCTCAGCAGGTGATGTGGGAACAAGGAACAGTCAGGAGGGAGGCCTTCAGGGCAGGACTCACGGCCGCCTCTGAGTGTGGACCGTCAGAGTCTGGGCAGTGCTCGATCCTCTTAGAACCTTCCAGACGTTCTCTAGACCCCACCTGCTGAGCAATGAAGAGAGAGGCCAAGGAGATGATGTGGTGCAGCACAGGAGCAGGCCAGGCTGTGGGAGCGCAGGCGGGAGAGGTGTGGTCGGAAGAGTGGTGTGCGCGTGGAGAGGGCGTGTGCACTCATGGCCACGGGGCCCTGGCGTTGACATAAGAGTGAGGGAATGCTGAGCCCATGTCTGTTGGTATCTGGTAGAAATGCAGTGTAGCTCCCCTGGGGAATTGCCTGCGAGGAGGGGAGGCTGTGGTCCTACGTGCCAGGCCAAGAGCTTCAATGTCATTTATGTCCCTTCCTGCCTTTTGTTGAGGGCTGATACAGTGATCAGTAGGGCCTCGATGAGATAGCAGACCTCAGTGTCCCCCCAGGCTTGGAAATCTCCCCTGGCATGGGGAAGGGAGAAGGGTGAACAGAGGGTAGATTAGGGAGGTGGTAAAACTACAATCCTGGGAAAGATGCGAATCACGGGGGAAATTGTCCCCATCAGGGCATGTTTGACTTTCCTTTAAAGCTGTGCTTCTGGGAATGTAGCTGTGAGAGAGGTGAGATTCACATAATTATGTGCAGAGGGTACTGTAAAGGGAAGGGGTTCGGGTCGTCAGGGTGAAGGGTGATGCCATGGTTTGTATGTATTGGAGGGACACTGTGGGCTCACGGGTATTGCCTGGCAAGTTGAGTGTCTCATCTCACACACACATCTCTGTGGCCTACTTCTCTCTGTGTTTGTGACACCCACTGTGTTAACAAGGGGCAGTGTGCCTACATGCCAAGCGCAGAGCTGTTTCATCTCTCTGCCCCTGTGTCTGTTACTGTCGGAAGACACAGTGTCAATGGGAATATAGAAGGGACTGACTCCAGTGCTATCAGGGCTTAGTACCTTTGATGTGGGAGGAGGGAGCAGATGGATGTGGAGGCTGATGGTATGAGGAATATAAAGTCCTAGGCATGAAGCTGACCATGAACTGAATTGTTGCCATTATGACAGGATATGGACTTCGAGGACGTGGCCATTGCCTTCTCCCAGGAGGAGTGGGGGCTCCTTGATGAGGCCCAGAGATTGCTGTACTGCGAGGTGATGCTGGAGAACTTTGCACTTGTAGCATTTGTTGGTAAGACCATCACATCTCTTCTTGTGTCCTAGGTCATGTCCTCTCTTTTGTTTTTTTCTCCTGAAGTAGCTTAGTCCTTCAGCCAGACCACGGGCTCTGCTAATTTCCGCACTTCCTTGTCATATGTGCTGTGGCTTCTGGTGCTGAGTTGTGTGTTGTGAGTACCTTCTGCCGGGGACACTCTAAGCGTCCCTTACATCTGTTCTCTTGAAAAGTTCAGAGAATGGGCCTCAGCTTCAGACAGCCCAATACATGCCAGGTCTTCACCCTCTGCCTGGAAGGATGACTTTGCTCAGATTCATGGCTTACAGTTCTGGTCCTTTCCATTAGCTAACAATCCTTTGTGACTTCCTGTGCCAGGTCATGGTCATTCTTTATATGAACCACGGACTGTACTTGTCAGATCTACCTCAGTTGTTTGTGATATTGTCTTTCCTGAACACTATCGTATGCCGAGTTGGCTCTAGGCCTTTAGAGGCTGCTTACCTGTGTTGTCTGTCATTAAGATTTAGATCCTTCAGGTTCTGAGTAGTTGTTTCATTGAAGGTGCAGGGAGAGCCCTGTTTCTATCACAGGGTATAGAAAGATGGTCTCAGGAGAAGGCTGGCCCTGCTGAGTGGCAGCTGGGGAAGAGCGTGACCAAAGGGCTGTGTTCGATCATGCCAGGATTCTGCCTTGTGTCCAGTCGTGTTGTGGTGCAAGTGCCCCTGCTCACAACACATTGCCATCTTTTCTTTACCATGTTTGCTCCTTTGCTAACTAGTTATTTCGTCGGTGACTTCTCAGGTCCTGAATACCTTCCCCTGTGTGGTCTCCCAGCATCAGCTGTCCCTGTGCACTGGTTCCTCTGGAGTGTGTTCCATCATTGACCTGTGCACATGTTATGAGGGGAGCATATGTCCTTAACTAGGGGATAGACGCCAGCTCCTCATTTATTGCATTTTACTGGGGGAAAAACATAACCCAGATTCTGTACAGCTTGCCCATTTCCACCTGTTGACAAGCCCTTCTGAATGCTTTCAGCAGAAGAATTAGTTGGAGATGCTGTTTCTATTCCATGTGGTTGCATGCCATCTCTGTGTCCTTTTTCTGGGGACATCTCCCCTATTTTGTCATCTTCAGAGGCCCAGTACCGCACAGCAGCACATTATTCAACCTGCCTCCAGGACTCTTATTTTCAAATGATCCCATGAAACCAACGTGTGAAGTCTGACAAAACTTTGTAATGGGACTTGCTCCTCCCACCAATGCCAACACCATTTCCTAAGCATTTCTCTGCTTTCAGGTTGTTGGCATAAAATTGAAGATGAGGAGCCCTCTTCTGAGCAGAGTGTATCTATAGCAGCAGAGTCACATGTCAAGGCTTCTAAGACAGCTCTACCAACCCAGAAGACCCATCTTTGTGACCGGTGTGTCTCAGTTTTAAAAGTTATTCTGCACCTGACTGAATCAGAAGTAGCAGACTTTGAGCAGAAAGCCTTCTTCAGTGACGCATGTGTGAGAGACTTCTGTTTC
This sequence comes from Murina feae, assembly GCA_004026665.1. Classification (NCBI taxonomy): domain Eukaryota; kingdom Metazoa; phylum Chordata; class Mammalia; order Chiroptera; family Vespertilionidae; genus Murina; species Murina feae. The sequence continues at coordinate 45,015 of PVJC01006958.1, read as the reverse complement.
AGTGCAAACCCTCCCCAACAGCAGAGGGAAACCATTGGGGAGAAGCCTTGGAACGAAGCTGTGGACAGGGCCTTGTTGCTGATCAGGTGCAGCTTCTATGTATCACAGAAGCCTTTCATGTATAGGGAGGTTGAGGAGGATTTCCCAGCCACCTCAGGCCTCATTCAGCACCAGGACACTCTTCACACTGAGGAGCCACACAGTGGTCATGAGAGTGGGCAGGCCATTCTTAGTGGAAAACGTCATGAGTGGGGTGATTGTAAAAAGGCTGCCTTCCACAACCAGAACCTTGTTCAGCAGCAGAGCGTCTACCCTGGAAAAGGGCTTTTTGAGTGTCGCAAATGTGGGAAGGCCTTTCGACAAAAGTTTAACCTCATTCGTCATAGGAGACTTCACACTGGACAGAGGCCTTATGAGGGTGGTGATTGTCCAAAATCCTTTAGCCAAAGCTCTAACTTCATTCAATACAAGAAAATTCACACTGGAGAAAAGCGATCTGAGTGCAATGTTTGTGGCAAATGCTTTCGTTACAAATCTGTCCTCATTAAACATCAAAGAGTTCACAATGGAGAAAAGACAGATGACTGTTGTGATTGTGGAAAGTCCTTTAGTGGAACCTCTGCCCTCACTCAACAAAGAATTCACACTGGAGAAAAGCCTTATGAGTGTAGTGATTGTGGGATGTCCTTTAGCCATAGGTCTAAGCTCATTGAACACCACAGAGGTCACACTGGTGAAAGGCCTTATGAGTGTCGTGAATGTGGGAAGTTTTTTAGACGCAAAGATTACCTCCTTAACCATGAGAGAGTTCACACTGGAGATAAGCCATATGAATGTAGTGATTGTGGGAGATGCTTTAGCTATCAAAATGGACTCGTTCAACATCGGAGAATTCACACTGGAGAAAAGCCATATGAGTGTAGTTATTGTGGAAAGTCCTTCAGCCAGAGCTCAACACTCATTGAACACCGCCGAGGTCACACTGGGGAAAAACCTTATGAGTGTAGTGTTTGTGGGACGTCCTTCAGCAGAAGGTCTGCCCTCACTCGACATCAGAGAATTCACACTGGAGAAAAGCCATATGCCTGTAGTGATTGTGGGAAATGCTTTAGCTATAACAGTGGACTCATTCAACATCAGAAAATTCACACTGGAGAAAAGCCATATGAATGTAGTGATTGTGGAATGTCCTTCAGCCACAGGTCTAAGCTCATGGAACACCACAAAGGTCACACTGGAGAAAGGCCTTATGAGTGTCGTGAATGTGGGAAGTTTTTTAGACGCAAAGCTAACCTCCGTATTCACCAGAGAGTTCACACTGGAGAAAAGCCTTATAGGTGCAGTGAATGTGGGAAAACCTTTGGACAAAACTGTAACCTCCTCCAACATATGAAAGGTCACACTGGAGAAAAGCCATATGAGTGTACTGATTGTGGGAAGTCCTTCAGCCGTAATTCTATCCTCATTGATCACCAGCGATGTCACACGGGAGAAAAGCCTTTTGAGTGCAGTATTTGTGGGAAATGCTTTAGACTACGCAGCAGTCTTAGTTATCACCAATATGTTCATTTTGGAAAAAAAACTGTATGAGTGGTGAATGTGGGAATTCCTATAGCAATACTTCTGGCCTCATTCGTCACCAGAGAGTTCACACTGGAGAAAAACTGTATGAATGCAGTGATTGTGGAAAATGCTTTAGTTATAACATCAAAGAACTCACAGTGGAGGAAAGCCATATGAGTGTAGCTATTGTTGAAAGCCATTCACACAAAACTCTCGGCTCATTAAACACTGCAAAGGTCACAATGGTGAAAAGCCTTCATCACAACCTCTGTCCTCATTGAATACCAGCGATGTTGCACTGAAGAAAAGCTGTGTGAGTATAGTGAATGTGGGAAGTTTTTTTTGTTTTTTAAATATATACTTTTATTGATTTTAGGAAGGAACAGAGAGGGAGAGAGGTAGAAACATCAATGATGAGAGAGAACCATGGATTAGCTCCCTCCCGCACGCCTTCTACTGGGGATCAAGCCAGCAACTGGGACATGTGCCCTTGATCAGAATCTAACCTGGGACCCTTCAGTCCTGCAGGCTTACTCTCTATCCATTGAGCTAAACCGGCCAGGGAAAATGTGGGAAGCTTTTTCTAGAGAGCTCTATCCTTTTCCAACACTACAGAGTTCACTCTGGAGAAATGCCTTTGCAATGTAGTGATTATGGGAAATTCTTTAGACAATATTCCAACCTGATTGAAACACCTTATGGGTGTACTGGATGTGGGATTCTTTTAGATTCAAATCTAACCACTTTAGACACTAGAATGTTTACATTGGAAAAAAGCTTTAAAGATGCTGGACTGTTGGGAATGTTTCATTTCCTCAATCATAACACTAGAGGAGACTCTGAGAACCATTTAGTTTAAATCTTTTTAGCAGAACACTGTGCTAGATTCCTCATATGCTTCAGGTACAAGTGAGGCTTTAAGGAGCTCCATTGCACTTTCTAATCTGCCCAGGGCTATTACTACATTCATGTCACTGCCATTTTTTAAAAAATATATTTGATTGATTTTTTTACAGAGAGGAAGGGAGAGGGATAGAGAGTTAAAAACATCAATGAGAGCCCTGACCGGTTTGGCTCAGTGGATAGAGCGTCGGCCTGCGGACTCAAGGGTCCCGGGTTCGATTCCAGTCAAGGGCATGTACCTTGGTTGCAGACACATCCCCAGTGGGGGGTGTGCAGGAGGCAGCTGATCGATGTTTCTAACTCTCTATCCCTCTCTCTCTCTTCCTCTGTAAAAAATCAATAAAATGTAAAAAAAAACACAAAACATCAATGAGAGAGAAACATTGATCAGCTGCCTCCTGCACACTCCCCACTGGGGATGTGCCTGCAACCAAGGCACATGCCCTTGACTGGAATCGAACCTGGGACCCTTGAATCCGCAGGCTGATGCTCTATCCACTGAACCAAACTGGTTAGGGTTAAAATCGTTTTTCTTGGGGGAAAAAATGAAAGTTGTGTGGCATCAACTTCGAGGATAAACAAAATTTTGCCACTTAAAGTTTCAAAAACCATAGAAGCTATTCTCAGTTATGTCACACATCTTTTTTTAAATGGGTGATATTTCTCATGTAACTTAATTTCCAGTTCTTTCTTTGGAGTCTTCAAGTTGCAGGATGTTATGCAGTTATTCAACAGGTTTTTCAAAATTGTCCAGATTGTGCGTTTGCTGCAGCATCATATACGAGCTTTTTGTGCAATTGGGCCAATTCTTCGCTAACTTTTGTTTCATTGGCCGCCTGCTGTTTCGCATTTATCTGTAAGGATGCCATATTCCGTATGAACTGGTCTTGTGAACCTTTCATTTTCTGCAGTCTCTGGCTTGGGTTGTTTCTAGCTTTGTTGCTTGAGAAACGACATCTGCGCTTTCTGCTCTCCTAACTTGAGGTTCTGCAGAGCTCTCTGCAACTCTTGAAGTCTCTACTTGGTCTTGTTCATCACAAAGCTGCTTCGTTTGCTCCTGCCGCTTCCTGCTGCCCTCTCCAAGCTCATGATGAGTGGGTCCCGGATGAGCATTGGCTTCCATGATGAGTTTTTTTCTGTTTTCAAGAAGAGACCTTTTCATGCCATCTTTGTATTTGTCTAGCATTTTCCCTAATTTCTCCCCCAATTCTTGTTCATGTGGGACTGAAGGAGGTCTGTCTTCACCACCGTCAACAAGTACTAGACTGTCTCCTGGGAAAAGTTCTCCGGCCTCAGGTGTTTCTTTGCCCCCAAAGGCGTTGTTTTTCCTAGCCCAATCCTCCAATAGGGCTTGCAACTATTTTTTTTTTCTTAATTAACTCTGTCCGGCTTATTTCCTTTTAAGAGCTTCTGTAAGAGCAAGCAACGCTATCTCAAGGTTCTGAGGCGTGGAGCTTTGATTGTCATCAGAGGTTGCTCTGCTGATCTGATCTGTAGCCCTGAACGCAAACTTGAGGCCGTCAGCATCTGCCGAACTGAGTGTTTTTTCCTTTTTTTTTTTATTAGTTATCCTATGAAGTTTAGCTCTGTTGCACTTGAAGGCTTCCATTAGCGTGAGTAAGGCGGTCTCAAGGTTAGGAGGCATGTTGCATGTAGTATTCTCTTTTGTACTGCTGATTTCCTGGTCTGTGGCTCTGAAGACTGACTTCAGGCCGTCGTCAGCGTCTGCTGCGCTTAATGTTTTCTTCATCAGAGGTTGTGCCACAGCGTCCTCTGCTTCCCGGTCAGTCAACAATGAAAGCGATTCCTTGGTGGAGCGTCCCATCAGTCCTCCTCTTCCTTGTGTTTGCAACTTTACAAAGGTTTGGAAAGTTGACAGGTGCGAGTGCTTCATGGCCTTGAAGCCTGAGAGCTTTGAGATAAGGTGTAAGATTTAATCTGACCAAAACCAATAAGTTGGCCAAGACAAGCAGGGTAAAAGAGAAAGATCGCGTTAATTGAAAGCTCTCCGGTGAGGTCCCACGGTCCGGGGGGCACAGGCTGGGGGAGTCTCACCCATCTGTGCCTGGCAGAGTTTGTTTATGCTGCTGTCAGACCAGTCAGGTTTGTCCACGGTAGGTTGTGGCGGGTGATTTATTTTTTAAGCAGGAAGTTTGTCCAGCTGCACTTGGGCCGTTAGTGTTCAGCTGGAAGTTAGCACAGCTGTGGCTGGTCGTCCTGATAGGTCCCGGATGGCCGCTGTTGTTAGGCAGAATGTTAGGACAGCTGCCGTTTGGTCTTGGGTTGTTTGTCCAGCTCAGTGGGTGGCGTCCAGAAGGTCCCTATTTGCCCAGCCCCACACCTTACATAAGGGAACATGTGTCACCATGTTGTTGTAGATTTTTCTCCGCATCTGTAAAGGCCTTTATCTCACTGCCCACACCTGGAAGCAGAGACGCTTTCGAAAGGCCTTCATTGATGAACGCTTTCATGGTCCAATAGGGCGTCAGTTCTGCAAATGACAAGATGAGTCAGATCTGCGCAATAAGGCCTTTCCAGTGGGTCCTGCAATCTCATGATTCTCTAGGGCCAGTAGAGAGCTCAGGATGACAGTGTCCAAACCTTTGGCAGACAGCCCGAGGCGGTGGCCTTGAGATCAAGGGCTGGATCAGTGTCCATTCTTGGTGGCTGAACTCCTGGTCTTACTGTTGAGTATAAGGCATTAAATCTCTTGCCCAGTTGGCATTGGGTTTTGCTGGGGTTTCCTAACCGTGTGATACATGACTGCTAGTGCACCTTTGAGAATGCTATTAACAGTTTCTGCTTTTGGCTTGACTCCCAGTGGTGCCCAGGTCTGTGGCTCACCATGGGCATTCCGGATCCCTCTGTTCTCGTGCACATAGGTCTTCCATGTATGTCATACAATTGTGGAAACGACGAGAGCAAAAACCCTGTTCCCACAGAGATACTTCCGCCTGCAGTCATGGGAAGTACTCTATGAGGCCGCACTAATGCAACGGTTCGAGTGCTTAAGGCCATTTCTCTAGGAGGCAGGTCCACAATCTTGTCATCTTGGTCCCCGATCTCCAGAGTTAATGCCATTGTGTCCAAGTGTTCTCTTCTTGATTGGAGGTTGTGATACCATGTCTTCGACTTCTCGGTCAGTTAGTGTTGAGAGTGATTCCTTAGTTGATTTATAATCATGAAATGTTCCATCAGTCCCCTTCCTTGTGTTTGCAACCTTGCAAAGGTTTGGAAAGTTAACAGAGGCAAGTGCCTCATGGCCTTGGAGCCGGAGAGCTTTAAGGGAAGGAAATAATGCATCACCAAGCTGTTGTCTTAGGGCCTCTCAGCTTCTAGAAAAGCCTTTGTTCCGCTGCCCACGCCTGGAAGCAGGGATGCCTTGGAGAGGCCTCATTCATAAACGCTTTCAGAGTGAGAGAAGGTGTCATTTCTGCCAACGAGGATGTAAGTCTAGTTGGAACTATAAAAGCCTTCCCAGTAGGCCCTACAGTTTCATGGTTTCCCGCAGCAAGTACAGCACTAAGGGTGATGCTGTCTAGTCCTTTTGTAGACAAGCATGAGGCAGCTTCCTTGAAGTCAATGCCTGGGTCAAGGTCAGCTGTTGGTGGCTCAACTCCTGGCCTCGCTGTTCAGGACAGTGCATTGAATCTCCTGCCCCTGGAGGCATTGGGTTCTGCTTCGGCTTTCTAATCACATGGCACACGAGAACCAGTGCCCCTTTGATGATGCTGTTGCTCATGTCCGCTCTGGGCCTGATCCCCGGGGGTGACCAGCTCTGAGGTTCACCTTGGGTTTTAGGAATCCCTCTGTTACTGTGCACATGCTCACTGAAGGTCTTCCAGGTGTATTGTGTAGTTGTGGGAACACTAAAGGAAGCAACCCTGTGGCAATAGATATGCTCCCACCTGCTGTGAAGGGCAGAACGATGCAAGGGTTTTCGCGCTGAGAGCCATTTCTTGAGGTGACAAGTGTACGACCTTATCGTCCTGGTCCCTGATCTCCAAAGTTAACACCATTGTGTCCGGGCTCGCAACTCTTTTCTCATGTCCTCCTTATGAGTCCGTGGCATGGCGCTGTGTCCCGGATCTCCTGGTAGCTTTCCTCAGCTGGGCCCTCACCTGAGAGTAGATGGCCGAGGAAGTTGCCGCCACTGCTCCTCTTCAAATATCTCCTTTGAACATGTTAAACGCCGAGTCAATCACCGGTGACTGACAGTATACTTTTCATTCAGGCCGCGTCAATCACTGCTGACTGATGATACACAATTTAAAAAATTATCTAAACTAATAAAAGCGTAATATTAAAATTAACCGTTTCTTCGGGATGGCCTAAGCCACGCCCACCAGCCCATCAGAGTGACTGTATGCAAATTAGCCCAGCTAAGATGGCAGAGGCCACAGCCCTGGGCTCCGCCATCTTGGGAGCCTGGGTCCTGGGAAGGCATCTGGTGCCCTGGGCCGCCAGATGCCTTCCCGGGCGGAGAAGCCTTCCGGGGAAGCGGGGACCAGCTGGCGGGACCCCGCAGCCCCCTGCTGGGAGGCCGATCGGGTGGCCAGCAACACCAGAACGGCCTTCCGGGGGGAGCAGGACCCCGCAGCCCCCTGCTGGGAGGCCGATCGGGTGGCCAGCAACACCAGAACGGCCTTCCGGGGGAAGCGGGCCCCGCAGCCCCCTGCTGGGAGGCCGATCGGGTGGCCGGCAACACAGAACGGCCTTCCTGGGGAAGCAGGGCCCCGCAGCCCCCTGCTGGGAGGCCTATTCGGTGGCCAGCAACACCGGAACAGCCTCCCAGGCAGAGAAGCCTGGGGGGTGGGGGGACGGGACCAGCCGGGGGACCCCATGCCCCCTCCTGGGAAGCTTATGGGGTGGCCAGCGCCACTCCATTGCTTCCCAGACAATGACCCAGAGGGTCAGTGGGAGCTGTGGCCAGCCTGAAAACTGCCCTTGGCCCCTCATCCCCTGGGGTGAGGATCTCCACTGGGGTGCTTGACCAGCCTGCAAACAGACATTGGCCCCTCACCCAGGCTGGCCAGGCACACCAGCAGGTGGCCATCCCCAGAGGGGTCCCAAGCTGTGAGAGGGCACAGGCCGGGCTGAGGGACCCCCCTCCCCCACCTCCCCAGTGCACAAATTTTTGTGCACCGAGCCCCTAGTATTCCTTTTTTTTTTTTTTTTTTTAATCTGGTTCCTTTCTTGAAAGCCTTTATTCTTCCACCAGGCAATTCCTAGTATTCTTAATAATTTTGAAATAATTTGGAGATCATAAAAAAATGTACCTAAATATTACTTGTTACCAAAAAAATATTTTTTTAATGAATATTGTTATAACACAGTATACATAAAAATGGTTATCCTGTGCAGGTTTCATAGGATGTTATGACTTACCAACTTTCTGGCCATATCTCGTGCAAATGCATTATCTTTGTAGCATTTTAAATAATAACCTGAACTTAAGACACTCTTCCAGTTTTGTTTTGTTTTATTTTTGTTTTTTTGTTAATAACTGCAACCGGTAAGAAGTGAAGAAATCTTGCAATGTTGACTTGGTTTCCTGCTACTCGGGCTCCTTGGGAGTTTGCTGTTGTGAAGTCGACTGTTCAGTAGGAACAGCAGCTTGAGGTTTCAGACTCAGTGTCAAGTCTGTTTGTCCCTTTGGAGGATGAGTGGATACATATGATGACAGGTTGTGTCTGCGAAGTCTCCTCTTAACATCCTCCATATCTTTGGTCAGCTTATCAACTGCTCTTTTATTCTCTTGAAGAAGATCCACCACTTGATGGAGTATTGTGATTTCTTCTGGTGGATCCTTTAAAGCAGGGGTCCTCAAACTTTTTAAACAGGGGGCCAGTTCATTGTTCCTCAGACCGTTGGAGGGCCGGATTATAGTTTAAAAAAAAAAACTATGAACATATTCCTATGCACACTGCACATATCTTATTTTGAAGTAAAAAAACAAAACAGGAACAAATACAATATTTAAAATGAAGAACATGTAAAAGTTAAATGAACAAAGTTACCAGTATTTCAATGGGAACTATGGGCCTGCTTTTGGCTAGTGAGATGGTCAATGTCCGGTTTCATATTTGTCACTGCTAGTCGCAACAAGTGATGCAAGTGTGCATCAGTTAGTGTAGATCCGGATGGAGATTTCAGATGTTTTATTCTGGAAAAATTCTGTTCATAGACATAAGTGCTGTCGAAGATGGTTGCCATTTTGAGTGCATGGTTCCTGAGATTAGGATATGTCTCAGAGGGGAGAGATGCATAGAAACTACGAAGGCTGCTTGACTTGAATGCGTCTTTCAGAGAGCCACAATTCTGCAGTTCAGCCAGTTCCATTTGGTAAATTGTATCCACGTTTTCAATGTCAATAGAAAATTGGCTATGGAAAAGCTTATGTCCTGTTCATGGAGAAGAAGCTCTTTAAATCTAAATTGGAACTCCTTTTGCAACTTTTCCAGCGAATCCACACATGTTTTGTTTGGGAATGCAACCAATGGTTTTTCCACTAACAGATTTTGAGTTGTGGGGAGATGGCAGAAATTTTCCTCCTTCACTTGTTTGATGAGGAGGCCTAATTTTACTTCAAATGCTTTCACATGTGATTGCATGTCACAGATGAGCTTCCCCTTTCCTTGGAGTTGCACATTGAAACTCGAGTAGCTCTGTTACATCTGTCAGAAAGGCAAGGTGCCATTCTGCGTCATTGAGCTCTGGTACTTTGTTTTTTGAAAGCAGAAAAGCTATAATCTGTGGAAGTAAGTCATAGAAATGTTTCAAAACTCTCCCTTGACTCAGCCAATGGACTTCTGTGTGGTACAGAACATCACCATAGGCAACATTTAGCTCAGACAGAAATTCCTGAAATTCTCTGTGGTTTAGTGCATTAGCTCTGATGAAGTTAACACAGGATACCACAATTTTTATAACAGAGTCCCACTTCAGTGATTTATTACACAGTGCTTGTTGGTGGGAGAAGACCCATGCAATCAGATTCCACTGCAGGAAAAAAGAAGGCACGGATGCCTTTTTTCTTCTGAATCTAATGCGAGTTCAGCCATACAAGCCTATGGCTGAACTCACACTGCTCAGAGATCGCAACAGTATGAACCGGGACAGCACACAACATACAACATCATACACAACTGAATAGCAGTCAAAATATAAATGCACTTACTGTCAATTAAATTGGGTTTCCTACTCCTCGGCTGTCTGCAGAGCCGGATTAAGTTCCCATGGGGCCCTAGGCAGATTACCAGTTTGGGGCCCCTGTGCGATAACAGTGAGCACTGGCCATTTGCATTAACACTGGGCACTTAAAATTTGCATTAGCACTGAGCACTGACTATTTGTGTTATCACTGTGATGCAACCCCCCTAGAAACCATGCCCAACCAACTAACCAACTTAAAAAAAAAAAAAGGCTCTCCTAACTTCAAAAAAAGGTGCCCCCTACCTGCAAAAGAAAAGACTTCCTAACTTCAGAAAAAAAAGGCCCTACTAACTGCAAAATAAAAAAAAATAGACCTCCTAATTTCAAAAATAAAATAAATCCTAACTTGTTCTTACCTCGGTCCTCAGGCAACAGCAGGCTCTGCACAGGGAAGCTCGTGACTCATCAGATCACACCCGAGACTGAGAAGAGGAGTCGAGAGACAGAAGGAGGGGAGTTGGAGCGCTCAGGGTACATTCCACCCATGCACACTGCGGGCCCGGGACGAGTCGGCGGCTAAGCAGGACAGGCAGCAGTGGCAAAAACACCTGGAGGGCTGGGTAAATGTCCTCGGCTGGCCGCATGTAGCCTGCGGGCTGTACTTTGAGGACCCCTGCTTTAAAGCACCTATTCTTGCAGTTTGTCATCTTGTCCAGAGCTCGCACTTTCGAGTTGCTCTGAGGCAGGAGACTCTGCTCTAGAAATGCTACTAATGAAAGGTGGCCAGACGTCCCGCTTTTGGCAGGAAGGTCCCGATTTTTAACAATTGGTCCCACGTCCTGTGGCATTTTTAAAAAGTCCCGATTTTTGGAAAGAATGCATGACAAGCTAGGGAACGGCGGGAGAACAGGAAGGGAACATACGGTTTTCGGCGGCCAAGCGGTCAATGGTGTCCCGCTTTACCAATGTTAAAATCTGGTCACCTTACACTAATGGTGCTGATGATGGCTTCTTGGCTAAGGGATTCTGTGTTCTCGGAGAGAAATATGCTTGCGACTTCTTCTCTTTCTGTTACTGTAAATACTTCCTGACGAGGATTTGTTGTGGTGAGTGTACGTTCAGTTTGCTTTCTGGTGGTGCGTTGTGTCCCTGGTGTGGTTCTGGCCTTCTGTGTTGGTTTTGCTGGTTGAGCTCTTTGAAGCAGACATGACGTGGCCTCCACTCCTTCGGGCTGTTTGAGCTGCGGTTCTGGTTGCTGATTGGTTGACATGGTGTCCTCTTCCAGTTTTTTGTTGCAGTTTGTGACGAGATATTTGAGGTATATTTATAGTACTGCCACTTGGAATTTCTTAATCCCAACAATTTGTTAGATGGACAGCTAATTTCTTCCGAAATTCTGTGATACTCATATTCTTCTTGCTAATATCTCTATTTATATAAAAACCCAGGGTGTAAGGCATCACGACCAAGGCTCTACCAACCGGAAGGAAGTCAGTCCTGTAGCAATTGTCTTGGCAATGGCTGTGCCCTCCCTGAGCTGTTTCCTGGGAGGGTGAGGTTTGAGGCAGGAACCAGCCCTCAGAGCATGGAGGCATATCTTTATCTAAAGTTTTAATACACTAGAGGCCTGTTCCAGGAAGATTCCTGCAAGAATAGGGTTTCCTGCACCCGGACAGGCTTCGCTCCCTTCTCTGCTACCTCGGCTCCAGTCCTGTCTCCGCCACTTTGCTCCCTTCTGCAGGGCTTGGCTTCCTTCTAGGCTGTCTTCAGTTTTCTCTCCATGCCTGCATATGCAAATTAACTGCCACCTTTGTTGGGTTAATTTGCATACTCATCCTGATTGGCTGGTGGGTATAGCAGAGTAACACAATTTGCATGTTTCTCTTTTATTAGTGTAGATTATATTAGAGGTCATGGTGGTACTGTTTTACTCACAGCGTCTACAGGAATTGCTGCAAACTTACTTCTCGGTGAAAGCACCTTTCATTCCCCATATAAATTACCAGTTCCACTAAATGAAACTTCAATTTCTAGACTCAATATCAACAGTGAAGTTGCTAAAACTATTAAAAAGGCCCAACTTCTCATTATTGGTGAATGCACCATGGCATCCAGTCATGCCATGAATACCATAGACAGATTACTAAGAGAAATTACGAATTTGAATGTTGTATTTGGTGGGAAAGTTCTCTGTCTTGGATAAGGTGACCAGACATCCTGTTTCTGGCGGGACAGTCCCGATTTTTAACAATATATCCCACGTCCCGCGGCGTTTTAAAAAAGTCCCAATTTTTGGAAAGAGACATATGTACTACTCTTTGTAATATTTTAAGTTAAAAAAAAAGAAAGAAGAACCTTCCCTGCCCCCCGGCAATGGTGTGCTGCTTACCAATGTTAAAATCTGGTCACCTTAGTCTTGGGGGGGATCTTTGACAATGTCTCAGTATTGTACCGCATGCTATGCCATTGGCCATTATACAAACGAGTTGAAAGTACTGTAATGTGTGGGAATGTTTCAGAAAGTTGTCTCTTACAGCAGGTATGAGATCAGAGGATTCTGCTTATAGTGAATGGTTAGTAAAACTTGAAGATGGCAAACTTGATAGCAGTTTACATTTAGGAATGGATATTATTGAAATCCCCTGTGAAATGATTTGAAATGGATCTATTATTGAAGCTACCTTTGGAAATACTATCTAATCTAATAAAAGAATAATATTAAAATTAACCGTTTCTCTGGGATGTCTAAGCCACGCCCACAAGCCAGTCAGAGCCCCAATATGCAAATTAACCAATCCAAGATGGCGGCCAGCAGCCACCAAGCAGGCGGAGGTGAGTGTGGTGCCTGGCGGCTGTGGGTGCAGGGCGGGTGGTGGCTGCGAGGGGCCTCTGTGTCCAATCGCCGCCTCCCCGGGGCTAAATGTCCGCCCCCACCCGCCAGGGGCGGGCACTTAGCCCTGCTCAGCACCGTGTGTTCAGGTCAGAAGCCGTCACATGTATGCAGGTCAGAGGTCGCGGCACTAGCAGCCGTGTGTGCAGGTCAGAGGCTGAGGCTTCATCGGCCGGGCTAAGTGCCTGCTGTGTGGAGGCGCCCTATGTGCATGCAATGCGGGTCAGAGGTGGTGGCTGCTTAGGGCTGTGCATACCTGGTCAGAAGCAGCAGCTACGCGGGGTCCCAGTGTCCAACCTCTGGCTGGGCACGCACGGTGCTTAGCGTGGGGACCCAGCCTGCAGGGAGCCCAGCACCCCGGCGCCTCTGAGCCCAGCCTTGGCTCTGGGCCGCTGGGGTGTGAAACGCAGAGACCCAGCCTGCAGGCGGCCAGGCACCCCAGCGGCTGCGAGCCTCAGAGCCGTGGAGGCACTGGGGACATTGGGGCTACAGCAGAGACACAAATCTGCAGGAAAACCTGTGGAAAGGGAGATAAACTATCATAACTTCATCTCCCTTTCCACAAGGTGAGAAAACCGACCCTGATTCATTTAGTGACTAGGAGCCCGGTGCACAATATATTGTGTACTCGGGAGTCCCTCAGCTCAGCCTATTCCTGCCCAGCCTTTGGCCTGCAGCCTGTCACCCACCCATAGAGGCCCACCCACCCCACACACACCACCGCCACCCGCACATGGTGCCCCACCCACCCACACACAGCACCCTCCACCCGGCCCTTCAGCTCCGCCCACCCACCCACAGCACCCGCCACCCAGCCTCCATCTTGGCTGGGCTAATTTGCATACAGCCACTCTGATTGGCTGGTGGGCATGGCTTACCCCGTCCCGAAGAAACAGTTAATTTTATTATTTCATTTTTATTAGTTTAGATATGGCCCACACCTTTCTACAAGCACAGCGTACGTTATGACCACTCCCAGGAAGGTCTGGTCAGAATACTGTCTCCAGGGAATCACACTGCTGTGGCAAATCATCTAAGAAAGGAAACAAGCTTTTGTTGGGTTTATTCTGAAGGTCAGAGAACATGCCACCCCAACATATGCTGTGTTGTTACATTGATGATCTTGAGCTGCAGATGCTTGAAAAACAGCAAATGTAAGGAGAGGCTTTCACTAAAGTCTCCTGGTCTGCCTAAAATCGGACCCCCACAAAAGGTTCCCTCAATGGGAAAAGTGTCAGCAGCCAGTGGAGACTGAGTCCTGTCACAGGAGACTACAAGTTGACATCACACCCAAACTTTGTTACAAACTATCTCCCCCACCCCCATTCATCTTTCCTAAAACTCATGTACTCTCCTCTAAGAGGCCTAGATATCCCATCCCCTTTCCCTAGGAAGAAGGTGTTTAAATCTGGACTCTAAGCCACCTTGGGGAGTCATTCATTTTTCCCTGGGATCTCCCACATATTCACGAGGTACACATGTTAATGAACTTTTGTTTTCCTCTTGGTAATCTGTCTTTCATTACAAGGGCCTCCGCTAAGAACTCAGAAGGGTAGAGGAACACTATTTTTCCTCCTCCATAATTCTATCTTGGGAAATCAAGTCCCAGGCTGAATAGTGAGTTTGGCTCAAGTGCCAAGCAGTCCTAGCTGAGGGGAGGGAAGCTTCTGGGGGGAAATCAATGATATTGGCAGCAGAGTAGGACAGAGGGCACACACATGGTTGCTGGTGGGAGTTTAAAGTGGTTCAACATTTTTGGAGGAGGATTTGGCAAAATTAATAGAAATGTTCAAGGTACATCCAAGAGTCTTCTAGGAGTCTCATCTGCTGAGATAAAGCACCAGTCAGCTGAGATAAAGCCCTGGTCAGAATCCAGGATGCTACTGTGGGCTCCCCTTCCACAATAGGAAAAACTGCTAACAACCTACATTTTTAAGACAAGGTGGCATCTATAAAAAGGTAACATGCTAATTAGACTGAACATCTGCCAGATGACCTTCCGGACGTTCTTCCGGACAAAGCCATAGTGGCAGGGCTGAGGCAGAGGCAGTTACAGGTTATCAGGCAGGCAGAGAGCAGTTAGGGGGATCAGGTGAGCGGTTAGGAGCCAGCAGCCCTGAGGGTTCCCCAATTGGAGAGGGTGCAGACCAGGCTGAGGGACCCTCTCGAGTGCACAAATTTTTGTGCACCGGGCCCCTAGTATCTATAGATAATATTAAAAATGTATCTAAACATGCAATTCTTTGTCCAAAAAATGAGCATGTTCAAAAACTAAATGAAGAAATTTTGGATATACTTGATGGAGATTTTCACACATATGAGTGATGATTCAACAGAAGATGCTGAAAGAGAAAATTTTCCTATTGAATTTCTTAATAGTATTACTCCTTTGGGAATGCCATGTTATAAATTAAAATTGAAAGTAGGTGCAGTTATCATGCTATTGAGAAATCTTAATAGTAAATGGGGTCTTTGCATTGGTACCAGATTTATTATCAAAAGATTATGACCTAACTTTATCGAAGCTGAAGTATTAACAGGATCTGCAGAGGGAGAGGTTGTTCTGATTCCAAGAATTGATTTGTCCCCGTCTGACACTGGCCTCCTATTTAAATTAATTCGACAACAGTTTCCCATAATGTCAGCATTTGCAATGACTGTTAATAAATCACAAGGACAACCCTAACCGGTTTGGCTCAGTGGATAGAGCGTCAGCCTGCAGAGTGAAGGGTCCCAGGTTTGATTCCAGTCAAGGGCATGTACCTTGGTTGCAGGCACATCCCCAATAGAGGGTGTGCACGAGGCAGGTGATGGATGTTTCTCTCTCATCAGTGTTTCTAACTCTCTATCCCTCTCCCTTCCTCTCTGCAAAAAGTCAGTAAAATATATATTTTTAAAAATCAATAAAACATATTAAAAAATAAATCACAAGGACAAACTCTAGACAGAGTGGGCATATTCCTACCTGAACTCGTTTTGCACTCGGTCAGTTATATGTTGCTTTCTCTCGAGTTTGAAGAGCATGTGACTTTAAAGTTGTAAATACTTCATCACAAGGGAAATTAGTCATGCACTCTGAAAGTGTTTTCACTCTTAATGTGGTGTACAGGGAGATAGCAGAATAAGTTTAATCATTTAATCAGTCATTGTTTGCATCACTTGTTTTTATATAATGTTTTCATATGTTTTTGTTGTTTTTATATCATGCCTCTGTTGTTACATCCTTTTGTTACTGTTTATTAATAAATTTATATATTCTCATATACATTTTACTAATTTCCTTTCATCTCTCACACTTCTATTATAGAGAAAGGGCAAATAGCAATATTAAAATATTTCCTCTGCTCTAACCGGTTTGGCTCAGTGGATAGAGCGTTGGCCTGTGGACTCAAGGGTCCCAGGTTCGATTCCGATCAGGGCATGTGCCTTGGTTGCGGGCACATTCCCAGTGGGGGGTGTGCAGGAGGCAGCTGATCGATGTTTCTCTCTCATCGATGTTTCTAACTCTCTGTCCCTCTCCCTTCCTCTCTGTAAAAAAATCAATAAAATATATATATTTTAAAAATAAAAATATTTCCTCTAATTAATTCCCTTTTAATGTGCATGAATTTCGTGCACCGGGCCACTAGTTTTTAAATAAAATATGAGCATTGAGTACAGCAGTATTTAATAGGAGCACAAAGGTTAGCTTTTTATGCCATTTTATGGGTTTTCGTAATGGATTATTATAGGCACTCATTTGATCAGATATATCAGCTGCTGCTTTTCCTGCAGTATAATCTACAATTTTTGGTTTCAAGTAGTGACATGATCTGTTTTCAGTGTTCACCATCTCTGATGTATGTTTTGTTGAAAGAAGTAAGATGTCCCACTTACCTTGCCATTTTTAAATAGTTATCCCTTTTTTGTTCTATTTTGTTATAATTTCTCCCTATTTTAATTTCTTTGATGTTACTTCACGAGGACTTCCCCGTCGATTTAAACATAATGTTCCTACTAAATGAGTATTATTATGAAATAATTTGTTTGCTAAATCTAAGCTCATGTACCAGTTGTCTGTGTACAATGTGTGTCCCTTATTGAATAAATCTCTACAAAGATACAACATTAGTTGGTGTTGTAATTTCTTTTTGTAAACTTTCCCCTGCATATACAGCGCTAAATGGAAAGGAAGACAGAAACAGGCTTGGCACTTAGCGTGTTAATTTTGTTCTGTTCACTTTGCGGGATGCTTTGAAAGGGTAATTGTGATCTGTCTGCATATGGGGCTGAAGAGATGAGGGGATGTCAAAATTTCTATGCTTTTTAAGAGACGGTAGGATGTCAGATTGCTCTTTGTTTAATGTTGCCTTAACGCATTGATGCCCGAAGCCTTCAGTGTAAGACTGTATGACTCTGGCCCCTAATTTGCAAGATTATTGGGGAGGTCATAGGTCTTGAAGAGGAGGCCTTTGTTGTGTTTCTGGAAACATGAATTTTATTAGAGGCCTGGTGCATATAATTCGAGCACGGGTAGGGTCCCTAGGCCACAGCTGGGGCCTTCCTTCCCTGGCTACTGGTTGCCAGCTGGGGCCTTCCTTTGTTCCACACCACCCCCTGGTGGTCAGTGCACGTCATAGTGAGTGACTAAACTCCAGGTGTCCCCGTGGAACTCCTGAGGGGACAATTTGCATATTAGGCGTTTCTATACGGTATATAGGTTGCTTTGTTCACAGTACATATTGAATAGTGCCCAGCAACTCTGAGGCAGTGATGTATAAAGTCGGATAGGCTGGTGCTTTTTTTCTTGTAGGACTCAGGATTAGGTGTAAGCACAACTGGAACAGAAGCACTGTATTATTAGTCTGTGGAAAACTGCACTAGCCTTAGCCCCCTTGGCTCCTTGGACAGAGCATCGGCCAGTGGACCAAAGGGGCCCGGGTTCGATTCTGCTCAAGGGCACGTACCTCAGGTGCAAGGCTCTTCCCCAGCCCAGGCCCTGGTCTCATGCAGGAGACAACCAATTGATGTGTTTCTCTCACATTGGTATTTCTGTCTTTCCTTCTCTTCCACTCTCCCTAAAAACCAACGGAAAAACATATCCTCAGGCGAGGATTAATAAATAAAAGAAAAAGGACATTGCAGTAAGTTAAATAAAGGGTGCCTTTTCTGAATGTTCCTCCACAAATCTTGCAGACTCTGGCCTCTGTGATCTGTGGTTACACACAGTCTCTCAGGGCCTCCACTCCTATTTTCTGTAGCTGAGGTTATTGGCCTGGACAATAATCTGATGGTTTGGTGGATTCCACTGGAACCTCTGGGGCGTTCACCTCAAGGTTGTTGCTCTACAAGCAAGAAAGCAAAGCGAGAAAGATGCTATTCCTTCAGTCAGTTGCAGATGTGTCTTTTGTAACCAGTCAGCATTCCTGTGGACCCAGAGGGCAGCAGTCTTCACGGCTTGCCAGTACTTGCTGCCGCTGAGGCAAGGCTGCCCCTCTCAGGTCTCGAGGAGAGAGATGCTGGAGTCCATATAGCCTTTCCAACCTAAACTTCTAAGAAAAGACGGATATCTAGGCCTTCATTTGGAGCCAGTTTTTGAAGTACTAAAGTGTATATGTGTTATTCGCATGCAACAAAGTGCACTTACCTAATGTGTGTTGTGACATAAACGAAATAAACCAGTCTGTCACATACAGGTGGGATGAACACAGGCTTACAGTTGCGAGTGCAACTGTTTCTTCTTGTATTGTTTTTTATTATTATACTAGTGACCCGGCGCGCGAAATCACACCAGACCTGGTACCCTAGGGCTCGATGGATTGCCCCGAAGAGGTGGGCTGGAGCTGTGGGCCCCCCAGGCCGCTGCCTCCTCCTCTCTCTCTCCTCCTCTCCTTCCTCCTCCTCCTCAAATTCTCCTTCACCTCTTCCTCATCATCTCCCACTATGATAATGGCCTCTTCCTTCCCCTGTAGACTGGCTAACACCTGGTACTCCCGTCCCTCTATGCTACAGGTATCTAGGGCCTCTCCACCAAAGATGGTCGTCTGGTTGGTTAAGATCTAGGTGATGCTGGAAGCAGTCACTGGCAAGGGCTTATCCGGACCCAGGAGAGGGAAACAGTTACAGGCCTTAGGTTGGTCTTCTGGGGTATTGGTGAGCGTTCACTCCCCACCTGGCGCAGTTGTGGCAGCCATTGTACCAATTTTCCAGAAGGGGGCGATGTGGGACAGGATTCCAGAAGTGGAGGAGGCCTTTCCAGCTGCCTGGCAGGTTGGAGACCTGACACCACCATTCCAGTGGAACCAGACTGTTACTCCCTCAGGGTCTGGTTGGGGTCCGTGGCAACAGCATGGGCGGAGAAGGGTGCCATCGGGTTCTGGTTCCAGCTGTGGGAGGGGCCGAGAGTCGGGGTTCCCACACTGAGAAGCAGGCCGCAGCCATGTGGAGGCCCAAGGCAACCACTGCACAAAGCAAGGTGCTGGTGAAGACTGCCTCTCCTGCAGCCGGTTGGCTTAGGTCCTGGGTGACCACACCCAAGTCTGTCACAGGACTGGCAAACCCTGTGGGGTCCAGCGGCAAATGAGACCCTGTCAAGGGATGAAACTCCTGCCCTCAGTGGTGTGGCTCAGTGGATGTATTTAGGCTGCGGACTGAAGGGTCCTGGGTTTGATTCCAGCCAAAGGCACAGGCCTGGGTTGCAGGCTCAATCCCCAGTAGGGGGCGTGCAGGAGGCAGCCAATCAATGATTCTCTCTTATTGATGTTTCTATCTCTCTCTCTCCCTTCTCTGAAACCAACAAAAATATGTTTAAAAAAAAAATGCCATCGGAAGTTTCTATGGAGGAGGTATTCTTTAGGCCGTTCCAAGAGGGTATGCCACCCCTCCTGGCGACCATGTGGTACACAGAGGGGTCAACTAGGGGGAGCCCTGCTTCATGGATGGCAGCGGCTGTCCGTTTGGATGCAGACGGACTGTGGTTTGATTCTGGAACTGGGTACCGTAGCCAGTGAGCTGGACCGAGAGCAGCCTGGATGGCTTTGGCAGAGGAGCCTGGCCCTGTGGCCATTGGGACAGCCAGCAGGGCTGTCTTTAAGGCTTGACTTGGTGGTGGCGGCAATGGCACCAGCAGCAGTGACCGAGAGGACATCGCCAGAAGGAGGTGTGGGACGCAGGGACTTCCCAAGAGGCAACAGCGCACCATCTGAGTGGCCGTTGCCGCTGTTAGCCCCTGGGAGTGGTCCGAGAGGTAGTACCTTCCCCCAGGGATCAGGTGGTGTCTCCATCAGAAATCGGGGCACGTGGGACCATGGACAGTGAGGGAGGGGGCTGAGGGTTGGGGCCTGGCCATCCACGGGGAAGCCCTTGCTGCCGGAGGAGGTTGCCCCTGCTGTGCTCAGGCAACCCCCCCCTCCCCTCAATATGGCCTCCAGGGAAAGAAGGGCCATGTCCTCAGAGGAGGGCCCCCTGCACCATTGGCAGGTGGATTTCACTGGATCTCTCCCTCTGGACCAGGCTTTTTTTTTTTTTTTTTTTTTAAATATAGATACACGAAAGGCCTGTCGCGAGACAAGAACCAGGTATTACAGGCTTTATTAGGAGGAACACCTGTCAGGCTCTCTCGCAAGAGGGGAGCAGCAGCCCTGTCAGAGGGGAGCCCTGTTTTGAAGGCAGGAATGAGGAATGAACGAGGACTTAGGGTGCTCGGTGGGTGCTGATTGGTGATTCAATGTATAGTCCATATAAGGTACAGAGCTGGCCCTTCTGGTATTGCCAGGCTGCAGGCAGTGTCATGTTGACCATTACTCCACCTGCCATTCCAGGGGAGGGATGATCTATCAATCAACCAACCTATCTAATCTAATAAATGAGTAATATGCAAGTTAACCATCACTCTGAGACATAAGCCACGCCCCCAGCCAATCAGAGCAGCTGTATGTAAATTAACCTAGCCAAGATGGCAGCTGGCAGCCACGGAGCTAGAGCAAACAGGAGGCTTCCATTGCACCAGCCATGGAGGAAATTGCCTGCCTAGGCCAGCTGGGCCTCTGCTCAAGGCAACAAAGTTTCAATTATAGAAGCCACAGAGCTGAAGAAAACAGGAGGCTTCGTTGCCTGCCTAGGCTCCACTCAAGGTAACAAAGTTTCAATTATAGAAGATAAATAAACCCCAGAGACCTGATTCCAGCCAGCCTCGCTGGGACCTTGGGTCAATGGGAGCTATGGGCAGCCTGAAAACGGCCCTCAACCCCTCACCCAGGCTGGCCAGGCATGCCAGCAGGTGGAAATCCCCCAAGGGGTCCCAGAGTGGGAGAGGGCACAGGCCAGGCTGAGGGACACCCACTCCCCCGCAGAGCACAAATTTTTGTGCACCGGACCCCTAGTCCAATCTAATAAAAGAGTAATATGCAAATTAACCATCACTCTGGGACAAAAATGGTGGCGCTCATAGTGGTGGGACAAGATGCTGCCGGCGTTACCCTGGCAATGGGAGCCCAGCAGGCAATCAGACCGCAGGCAGCACCCAGCAGGGCCTGCTGGGAGGTCGCCATGATGACCCCCCAAGCAGATAAACGGGGGCCACAGGCGGCGCCCAGCAGGGCCTGCTGGGTGCTGGCTGCGGAGGAGGGGGGGGCCACTGATGGGGACCCTTACAGGTGGCAGCCGGCTGGGGCGTCGGCTGTGGACAAGGGGACGAGGGGGCACGAGCCATCGGGGACCCTGCAGGCGGCACCCAACAGGGCCTGCTTGCCCATCCCCATGGTGTGGAGCTGACAGGCCAGGCAGAGAGCAGAGAACCATGTGGAGTGGGCCCAAGCTGTCAGTAGCACATCTCCTGAGGGCTCTGAAATTGGAGAGGGTGCAGGTCTGGCTGAGGGACCTCCCTGCCTGCCCTCTCCCTCCCCCACCTACCCATGCACAAATTTCGTGCACTGGGTCCCTAGGATATATATATATAAGCCTAAGCGACCATGACAACCAGTCAACCAACTGGGTGGGGGTTTGATGCTGCGTGCATGGCAAGGAGACGGGTCCTGTGGCTTCGGCCTACCTCTTTGGGGCAATCCATCGTGGGGCTCCGCATGTGAGAGGGCACAGGCCAGGCTTGGGGACTACCCCCACTACCGCCACCACCCCCAGTGCATGAATATCATGCATCAGGCCTTTAGTACATAAATAAGTGAAAGCAATGCTGTTGACTGGGAATCACACCATGACCTTCTGGTTCATAGGTCGCTGCTCAGTCCCTGAGCCGCGCCGGCCAGGCACATGCCTGGTTTGCGGGCTGGATCCCCCAGCTGGAGCCATGCAGGAGGCAGCGGATCAATGGTTCTCTCTCATCATTGCTGTTTCTATCTCTCCCTCTTCCTTCCCCTCTGAAAACAATTTAAAAAATCAAATTAAAAATAAAATGTAAAGCCCTGGCCGGTTTGGCTCAGTGGATAGAGCATTGGCCTGCAGACTGAAGGGTCCCGGGTTCGATTCCGGTCAAGGGCATGTACCTCGGTTGCTTGTGGCACATCTCCAGTAGGAGGTGTCCAGGAGGCAGCTGATTGACGTCTCTATCTCTCTATCCCTGTCCCTTCCTCTCTGCCAAAAAATCAATAAAACATAGTTTTTAAAAATTTTTAAAAAATTAACTAGGTCCTGCCCCTCCCTCCCACACTCAGCCTCCCTTGCTGGGCAGCTTCCGCCCCAGCCTCCGGGGGCCCAGGGCCACACTGTGTGCTGCCAGCAGCTGCCCTTCCACATGCTCCACAAGCGGCTCCTGCTCTGCGAGGTCCCGGAGGAGCCCCCACAGCGGCTCTGGGTCCCGCAGTGATGGCCTTGCGTCCTGGGCAGCCTCGTGGCACCCAGAAACTGCACAGTCTACACGGGGCCATGGCTGAGCCTTTGGCTTCGCCCAGCAAACGCCTGGAGGGTGGGGACATGGGGGCTCCGGACAGCACGTGGCCTGAGGGCCGAGGCTGGGAGACCAGGGCGCCATGCTGTGGGGTCCACAGTTCCCCCGCCAGGGCCTGGGCCTCCGGGGACCCGGGGGAGCAGATGAGAACATGAGCAGCCACAGGCGGGTAGGAGAGAGGTCATTGCAGGCCCAGCAGCCATCGGAGCCATCAGACAAAGCAGTCTTTCAAGGTCACCCCACAGAGTGGCCGCACCCCGCAGGTCAGTAACACATTTGTTGTTTTTTAAGCGGATAGGTGTGTCTTTCATTTATTTTTAAATATATTTTATTGATTTTTAAAAATATATTTTATTGATTTTTTTACAGAGAGGAAAGGAGAGGTATGGAAAGTTAGAAACATCAATCAGCTGCCTCCTGCACAGCTCCTACTGGGGATGTGCCTGCCACTAAGATACATGCCCTTGACCAGAATCGAACCCGGGACCTTTCAGGCCGGAGGCTGACGCTCTATCCCCTGAGCCAAACCGGTCAGGGCTTGATTTTTTTTTTTTTACAGAGAGGAAGGGAGAGGGATAGAGGGTTAGAAACATCGATGAGAGAGAAACACCTATCAGCTGCCTCCTGCACACCTCCTACTGGGGATGTGCCCGCAACCAAGGTCCATGCCCTTGACCGGAATCGAACCTGAGGCCCTTCAGTCCGCAGGCCGACACTCTATCCACTGAGCCAAACCGGTTAGGGCCCTTTATTATTATTATTATTTATTATTATTATTATGTCTTAAAATACATTTTTATTGATTTCAGAGAAGGAGAGATCGAAACATCAGTGGTGAGAGAGAATCATTGCTTGGCTGCCTCCTGCAGGACTCCTACTGGGGATGGAGCCTGCAACCCCTGCACGTGCCCTTGACCAGAATCGAACCTGGGACTCTCTAGTCCACAGATCAACGCTCTATCTACTGAGTCAAACTGGATAAGGCTTTTCTTTTCTTTTTTTAAATATATTTTTTTATTGATTTCAGAGAGGAAGTGAGAGGGAGAGTGATAGAGCAACATCAATGATGAGAGAGAATTATTGATTGGCTGCCTCCTGCACATCCCACACCCTGACCGGGAGTCAACCACTGAGCCATACCGGCTGGACTCCACCCTATCTTTCATGTCCTGGCCCAAACTGAACATAGGGTTACAAAATCCAAAAAAAAAGGCTTTTTATGCACATGGATTTGAATTGGGCAGAAGGTGGTGAGCACATTCCAGCTAAGAGTGAGAAAGGCCAGTATGCAGGGGCAAGTGGAATAGGGAAACTGAGGCCGGGAGCCGAACAAGTTGGCAGAGCAACTTACAGCAGATGCAGAAGGTCCCTTCCCTCAAGACAACACCGAGGCCTCAGTGGTACCTCAGCCCTGGTCCCAGAAATGCAGTAAAACCAAGTGGGCGAGGCCAGGGCTCCCTGCAGTGACTAGGGACCCTCTGCCCTGACACTGACCAGTCAGTGGAGATCCGCCCCCGCCCCCCCCAGCCCAAAGGAACCATCTCCTGCGACCTGCCTGCCAAAGAGAGAGAGAGGCCACAAGACAAAGGACCCAGTGTGCTCACTCCCCCCCCTCCCCAGAGCACCCCTGAGCCTCCCTCGCCCCCTCTTTCCTCCAAGGCTCACACCTCCTACCCCCTAAGGGACCCCCAGGAGCCTTGCAACCAGGTACACGCCCCCTGAACCTGTCCCCAAGGCCTCCTTTCCGCTGACTTTTTTCCTTTTTACATAGATTTGTATTGATTTCAGACAGGAAGGGAGACAGAGAGAGAGAAACATCAGGGATGGGAAAGATGTTTATGCTTTGCAAGCCAGGAAGCATATGGAGCCAGAGGTCAAACAAGCTTTTTGAAATCCACCAAAACCTGCCAAAAGCAGTGCCTATTACTGAGCCCCGCCATCAATAAAGGAAAAAGCAGAGATGTGCACTGACCACTTAGGCTTTTAAATCACCGAGACAAGGGCGGATCTCCTTATATAGCAGCCAAAATCAATGAAGCTAAAGCTTTACTGGAAGGTCAAGCTAAAAAGTGAAGCAAATGTACGATGAATTTTCAGTTCTCATTAGTTATGTATATGAGAACCAGCTTTTTATAATAAAATGTCCTGAAGCTACACATTTAAAATAAATAATAATAGCCCTAGCCAGCTTTGCGCCTTGGATAGA
The DNA here is from genome assembly GCA_004026665.1 of Murina feae. Taxonomy (NCBI): domain Eukaryota; kingdom Metazoa; phylum Chordata; class Mammalia; order Chiroptera; family Vespertilionidae; genus Murina; species Murina feae. Next base: position 20,418 of record PVJC01006958.1, on the reverse strand, counting down.
GTGCTGGCCTGTGGACAGAAGGGTCCTGGGTTTGACTCTGATCAAGGGCACATGCCTGGGTTGCGGGCTCCATCCCCACTGGGGGGTGTATAGGAGGCAGCTGATCAGTGATTCTCTCTCATTGTTTTTTTTTAAATATATTTTATTGATTTTTCACAGAGAGGAAGAGAGAGGGATAGAGAGTCAGAAACATCCATGAGAGAGAAACATTGATCAGCTGCCTCCTGCACACCTCCCACTGAGGATGTGCTAACAACCAAGGCACATGCCCTTGGCCGGAATCGAACCCAGAACCCTTGCGTCCGCAGGCTGACGTTCTATCCATTGAGCCAAACCAGTCAGGGCTGATTCTCTCTCATTGTTGATGCTTTTCTCTCCCTCTCTGTTCCTCGCTCAAATAAAAAAAAAATTTTTTTTTAAGATTAAAAAAAATAATGATACTAGGCCTCGCCCTGGCCAGTTTTACTCAGTGGATAGAGTGTCAGCCTGAGGACTGAAGGATCCTGGGTTCCATTCTGGCCAAGGGCACATGCCTGGGTTAGGGGCTCCATTCCCAGTAGGAGGCGTGCAGGAGACAGCCCACCCATGATTCTCTCATCACTGATGTTTCTCTCTCTCTCTCCCTCTCCCTTCCTCTCTGAAATCCATAAAAACATATATTTTTTAAAAGTAATGTGCCTCTGCCCTGACCGGTTTGGTTCAGTGCATAGAGCATCGGCCTGCGGACTGAAGGGCCCCAGGTTCGATTCAGGTCAAGGGCATGTACCCTGGTTGCTGGCCCGTCCCCACCAGGAGGTGTGCAGGAGGCAGCTGATCGATATTTCCCTCTCATCGATATTTCTAACTATCCTTCTCCCTTCCTCTCTGTAAAAAAATCGATAAAAAATATTTTTAAAAATGTGCCTCAAAAAACATTCTGAGCTTCACAAAGTCGGATAAACATGTCTTCAAAAACCTAATCCCTTGCAGACAAGTAATCAGTTGCAAACCACACGCCCCACAAACATGCGGGCACCCCCACCCCCACCCCCACCCCTAAAACTGTCCTTTGAACCACGACCTGGGGTCAAACGCAGGAGCCAGGCGCTGACTGACCAACCGGGCAACTGGCCAGGGCCGCGGCAGGTCCATTGCTCCCCAAGGTCAGCGACTGGGACACTGACGTCCACCGGCGGCGGCCGAAACTACATTACCCAGAGGGCCATGCGCCGAAGGACGGCGGGCGGAGCCAATGAGCGCTCTGGAAAGGGGCGTTGCTGGGCAGCGGCAGGGGTCAGGGCGGGACTTCCGGGTCCTCCTCGTGGCGGTCATTTTGGCCTCTCGGGTCCCTTCACGGGCTCGCCTCTTCGAGCTCCGGAGCGCCGGTTCGTGATGGAGGCGGCGCCGGACGGGTCGTCCCCGCTGCGCGGAGGCGAGGCGGAGGCCTGGCGCGTCGTCACAGTCGGGGATCCGGGGCTCCCGGCCCCGCAGACCCCGCTCCGCCCACAAAGTCCAATGGCGGCGGCCTCGCTGCGGTTCCCGGCCGAGGTGAGGGCGCGTCCCCCGGGAGCCGGCGCCTGTCAGGTCCCGCGGCCCCGGCACCAGCCCGGGCGATCGGCGAGGCGCTCGGGGAGGTGACGTCCGGACGGACGGGGCGCAGGGACGGGGCGGCCGGCGGAGGGGCCGCGGGGACACCGCGCCCGGGCGGCCGGGCCGGGGAGACGTGGGCAGCCCCGGCCCCGTTGTGCGTCCGGAGGCGGCGGACAAGGTGCGGCGAGGCCGCGCGGGGGCCGAGTTTCCCTTCCGATCCCGGGGGCCGCGGGGGCCGCCGATGGTCGGGAACAAAAGGGGGACGTTGTCTCGGCTGCGGCTGCAGGGGTTTCCGCGGGGGCAGCCCCGAGTCCCGGGAGAGGGGACGGACCGGCAGCCCGGCCCGCGGGGCCCAGGGGTCCAGCCTGGACCCGGGAACCAGGGGGGGGAGGAGGGTGGCCCCGGTTCGGTTCCGGCCCGGCACACGCCCCGGGGTGCGGGCTCCATCCCTCCGGGGGGCGGGGTGCAGGGAGCGGCCGATCCATGCTTCACTCTCACCATTGATTTCCTGTCTGCCGCTCCCGCTCCCTTCCTCTGTGAAATCGATAAAAATATATTAAAAAAAAAAAAAAAAAAGGAACCGGCGAGAGTCTGCACTGCGGACTGAGCATCGCCCGGCCCCGGGGCTGGGCCAGCGCCCTGAGCGGCCTGCGCCCCTGGTCCCGGCGGTGGGTGCCGGGCCCCCGACAGCCCTTCCGTCCCCACAGGTTCCTGCGGGCGCAGAGCCGCCGCGGGGCCGGGGCTGCGGGGCTCATGTCGGGGCCGCACACGCTCGTGGCCTCGGAGGCCGTGGGGTCCTGGGGCTTCCGGCCCCTCTTCCTGCCCTGGGACCTGGGGACGCTCAGCCCAGAGCCCTGAGGCTGGGTCTAAGTGGTACGAAGTGGGGTCAGCTCTTGGCCACCAGTGGGATAAGATGTGGCTGCTTGGTGGGGGGGGTAGGGGGGCGGGGCAGCTGGTTCAGGCACCCACAGGTGCAGGCGTCCTTGCTTGCTTTTTATTTTTTCAATATATTTTATTGATTTTTTTTTTTTTTTTTTACAGAGGGGAAGGGAGAGGGATAGAGAGTTAGAAACATCAATGAGAAACATCCATCAGCTGCCTCTTGCACACCTCCTCCTGGGGATGCGCCCGCAGCCTAGGTGCATGCCCTTGACCGGAATCGAACCCGGGACCCTTCAGTCTGCAGTTAGGGAATCCCACTGGGTTATTTTTGCAACAGAACACAGAGGTCATATGACTCTTCCTACAAATATTTGAATATGTAGACAGTGAGAGGGTTTTTAGATAGTAATTTCTAGCCCTAGCTGGTTTGGCTCAGTGGACAGAGCGTTGGTGTGGGGGAGGCAGGCGATCAATGGTTCCCTCTCATCATTGATGTTTCTATCTCTCTCCCTCTCTCTCTGAAAATCAATAAAAATATATTAAAAGCAACTTTTATTTGATCCTCCCTCGAGAATATTTTCCCATAGATTTTTAGGGAGAGTGGAAGAGGAAAAGACAGAGAGACATCTATCAGCTGCCTCCTGCACGCCCCCTACTGGAGATGTATCCACTGAGATCAATTAGGGCTGTCCTTGCTTTCTTATGGGAACTAGGAACAGTTGGAACAGAAGTCTGATTTTTTTCTTTTTAAATATATTTTATTGATTTTGTACAGAGAGGAAGGGAGAGGGATAGAGATTTAGAAACATCGATCAGCTGCCTCCTGCACACCTCCCACTAGGGATGTGCCGGCAAGGAAGGTACATGCCCTTGACTGGAATCAAACCTGAGACCTTTCAGTTTGCAGGCTGATGCTCTGTCCAATGAGCCAAACCAGTTAGGGCTGATTTTTTTTAAAAAAATATGTTTTTATTGATTTCAGAGAGGAAGGGAGAAGTAGAGGGAGAGATAGAAGCATCAGTGAGGGAGAACAATGGATTGGCTGCCTCCTGCACGGCCCTCACTAGGTATCGAGCCCAAAACTCTGGCACATGCCCTTGATCGGAATGCAACCCAGGGCCCTTCAGTCCACAGGCTGAGGCTCTATCCACTGAGCCACATGGGCCAGGGCAGGAGTCAGGTTTTGTGCAGCTTTGTGACAGGTCAGGTGTCTGGTCTGCAGGTGATGGGGGTGATGGGAGATTGGCAGCAGTGGTGGAGGCAGGGATCTGAGCCAAGCCTCATGAGGCTCCCTGTGGCTGCAGCATGGGGAGCAGGGAAGGTCTGAGTGATGAGGCAGGAAGACGAGGGAGGAGGCAGCCGCCATAACCTGGGAGACTGTGGTGGTCTCGGGGCCGTGATGGTGGATGTGGAAGTAGGGGATGGAGTTGGATTTTGGCATTGTAGGTGTGACCCCTGGATTTTGTTGTTTCATTATTTTATATATTTTAATGATTTTTTTTATAGAGAAGAAGGGAGTGGGATAGGGAGTTAGAAACATGGATGAGAGAAACATCCATCAGCTGCCTCCTGCACACCCCCTACCGGGGTTGTGCCCGCAACCAAGGCACATGCCCTTGACGGGAATCAAACTCGGGACCCTTTAGTCCACAGGCCAACGCTCTATCCACTGAGCCACACCAGTGAGGGCTGTTGTTGTTTTTAAATGTTTGGTATTTTTTTAAATTTAGGGAGATAGGAAGAGAGAGAGAGAGAGAGAGAGAGAGAGAGAGAGAGAGAGAGAGAGAGAGAGAGAGAGAGAGAGAGACATTGACTTGTTCTACTTACTTATGCATGCACTGGTTGATTCTTGTATGTGCACAGACAGGGGATCAAACCCTGAACTCCCAACCTTGTCACATTGGGACAGCTCTCCTTCCCACTCAGCAAACAGCCAAAGGCACTGCCTGCATTTTCTAATTTGAAGGGAAAGAGAGAGAGAGAGGAGGCAGGGACGGCATGGAAACGTGGCTTTCGCTCCTGGAGGAATGGGGTCCCCGTACACTGAGAAGGGGAAGCACAGAGCAGTCGGAGCGATGTTCGTTGAGGGGATTGAGGTTTCGTTTTCGACCTGTGAGGGAGGAGGTGCTGACCGCAGATCCTGGGTGTCTGGAACTCGAGGCGGCGTTCAGGGTGGAGACGCCCCAGAAGGGAGTGGGGGTGTCTGACCAGGGGGAGCTGCAGCTCATTTCCACGGGGAACCCTAGTTGTGAGGATGATGGAGGTGGCGGCTCAGGAAGAGGAGGCTGAGCCCGAGGCCCTGCTGTCCTGTTCAGGCCTCTGGTTGTGGGACGTGGGTGTCACACAGGTTCCAGACGAGGCGGTCATGTGGAGAGTGGCAGGGAGACTCCGGTTGGGTGATGGTCACAGCCTCCAAGGGGTAGTGGCCATGAGATGGATGGAGGCAGAGAAGTAACTCACACGGATGACGGGGGCTGGTCCGCTGGCACGGCTCTAGAGCCTCATCAGGACGTCGCTGTGAGCCTTGGTGTGGTGGGGAGTGACCAGCCCAGGTGCAGATGTGGTTGTGGGGAGCCTCAGTGGCCTGGCGGGGAGGGCCACTGGGGCTGGGCCTTGTGTGGGGTGAAGAGAGGGGAAGGGACATCAGGTGCAGCACCAGAGAGGGAGGCTGTGGGCACCTCAGAGCCCATGTGGTTCTCAGCAGGTGACGTGGGAACAAGGAACAGTCAGGAGGGAGGCCTTCAGGGCAGGACTCACGGCCGCCTCTGAGTGTGGACCGTCAGAGTCTGGGCAGTGCTCGATCCTCTTAGAAACTTCCAGACGTTCTCTAGACCCCATCTGCTGAGCAATGAAGAGAGAGGCCAAGGAGATGATGTGGTGCAGCACAGGAGCAGGCCAGGCTGTGGGAGCGCAGGCGGGAGAAGTGTGGTTGGAGGAGTGGTGTGCGCGTGGAGAGGGCATGTACACTCATGGCCACGGGGCCCTGGCGTTGACATAAGAGTGAGGGAATGCTGAGCCCATGTCTGTTGCATCCGGTGGAAACGGGATGTCGCTTCCCCGGGGAATTGCCTGGGAGGAGGGGAGGCTGTGGTCCTCCAGGCAGGTTCACAGCTTAGATGCCATTTGTCTGCCCGCCTGCCTGTTGCTGAGGACAGGGCCTCAGGCAGATGGTGGGTGTCAGTGGCCCAGGCTGGGCTCTCCCCTTGCTGGGGCGGGAGGGGTGCGCAGGGGTTGGGGAGGGAGGCGGTTCATAGCATCATGAGCACAAGGCTGCCTGCGAAGCCCGCTGTCCGTCCCGCAGGCTGTGCCGCCTTTGCAGCTGTGCTTCTGGGCGTGCAGCCCCGGGCGTGCGTGAGGTTCAGAGCCTTCTGTGCAGGGCGCAGGGCCCTCAGCGTGAGGGTGAGGCCTGCTGTCTGTTCCCTGGAGGGGCCGTGTGCAGGGTCACAGGGCGTTGCCTGATGCGACGCATGTCGGGTCGCTCACTCCTTCCCGGTGGCCAGCTTCTCCCCTGCCCCATGTTGGTGGCACCGGCTGTGTTCACTAGGGGCAGCGTGCCTCCCCGCCAGGCTCACAGCACAGGCGTCGTCTCCCTGCCCGCCTCCCTGTTGCTGTGGGAAGACAGTGTCAGTGGGGATAGAAGGGGAGCGTGACTTGGATGGGACCAAGGCCGGGTGTCTCCTCAGAGGCTGGCGGGAGCAGATGAACGTAGACTGTGTCTGCGGCCCTGAAATCCTAGGGGAGAAGCTGACTGTGGCATGAACTGTGCTTATTGGGACAGGATATGAGCTTTGAGGACGTGACCGTCGCCTTCTCCCAGGAGGAGTGGGGGCTCCTGGACGCAGCTGAGCGGCTCCTGTACTGCGAGGTGATGCTGGAGATCTGTACCCTTGTGGCCTCCGTGGGTAAGACCCTCTTCCCCTCCCTCATGTCCCAGGTGATAACCTGCCTTCCCTTTTCCCCTCCAACGGCCGTGTCGGTCCCACAGCCAGACCACGGGCTCTGCTAATCACCCCCAGTTTCTTGCCACATGTGCCAGTGCTGAGCTGCGGCGTGCCCTGCCCCAGGGACACCCCGAGCAGCCCTTCCACCTGTTGCCTCAACAAGTGGGGGAAGCGTCTGGGAGTCAGGAGCCTTGCCGACAGCTTAGTGCACCCACCTCTGCCCCCTCCCTCTAGCCTAGAGCTCTTGGTGACTTCCTGGACCAGGTCATGGTCATCACTCACATGAGGTCCACCATCAAGTTGTAGCGCTGTCCCCTGAACGCGCATGTCTGCCGGCTTGCCCTCGGCTACTGCTGGCTGCTCACCCGTTGTCCTTCACTCAGACTCGGATCACCGAGCGGATGTGCAGCGGAAGGTGCAGGGGAGCCCTGGCTTTTTCGCAGGGAGCACATGTCAGGGGGGCTCCCCTGGTGAGGGGCAACTTGGCAAGATGGCATAGGGCTCTGTCCAGGTCCTGCTGGGATTCTGCCCTGTTTCCAATCGTGCGCAGGCGCCTGTGCCACTGGCCACACCGGTACTGGACTTTGCTGTCTTGTCATCTTACCTGTGAGCTCCCCGCTGCCTCCCCTCTGTGGCCTCTGCACGTCACCTGCCCCTCTTCATTATTCCCAGCGTGGACCTGCGCATGTGCTATGAGCTGTGCACACGTCCTTCACGAGTGTGTGGATGCCGAGCCGCTCGTGTATTGAATTGTATTGGCCCATGTCGCCAGCCAGCAAGCCTCGCTGAAAGCTGTTAGCGGAAGGAAGGTCTGGAGGTCCTCCTCCTCTCCCGTGTGGTGCATGCCCTCTTTGTGGGGTTTTCTGGTGAGCCCTTCCCTCCTTGGGGATCCTCAGAGGCCAGCAGCACGATACCCAGCCTGCCCCCCAGGCCTCCTGTTGTCAAACCGTCCCGTGAAACCAGCGATGGAGCCTGACACGCCTGTGTGACGGGGCTTGCCCCTGCCACCCGCGCCAGCATCCCTTTCCTCGGCGTTTCTCTGCTTTCAGGTTATTGGCATAAACCGGAGGACGAGGAGGACCCTTGTGAGCAGATGGTGCCTGTAGAAGGGGAGTCGCAGGTCAGTGAGTCTGAGGCAGCTCCGGCAGCTGAGAAAACACATTTCTGTGAGCAGTGTGTCTTGGTCTTGAAAGCCATTTTCCACCTGACTGAGCTCCAAGCGGGGAACCCTGAGCAGAGGGCCTTCTTCAGCGACGCGTGCGCCAGAGGCTTCTGCTTCAGGGCCAACATTCACCAGCAGCCGCGGGAACCCACTGCCGAGGAGCCCTGGAGGGGGGACGCGGACGGGGCCGCCCTCATGACCAGTAACAGCTTCTACGTGTCGGGGGCGCCTTTCGCGGCTCGGGAGGCGGAGGAGGACCTCGCCGCCCCGCCCGGCCTCTTCCAGCACCAGCCCGCGCTGAGCTCCGAGGAGCCGCACAGCGTCATCGAGAGCTGGCAGGCCGTCCACAGCGGGCCGGGGCCTCGCCCGTGGGGGGAGTGCGAGCAGGCCGCCTTCCACAGCCAGGACCTGCCGCAGCAGAGCGTCTACACCGGGGAGGGGCTGTTTGAGTGTAGCCAGTGCGGGAAGGCCTCCATCCAGGTGTTCAACCTCATGCTCCACAGGAGCGTGCGCGCGGGGGAGAGGCTGCCCTACGAGTGCGGGGTGTGCGGGAAGTGCTTCAGCTGCGAGTTTTTCCTCCTCCGGCACCAGAGTGTGCACACGGAAGGGAAGCCCTACGAGTGCAGTGTCTGTGGGAAGTGCTTCAGCTGCAAGTACACCCTCATTCAGCATCAGAGAATTCACTCTGAGGAGAAGCCGTACGAGTGCAGTTTTTGTAAGAAATGCTTTAGCTACAAGTTTAATCTCATGAGACACGAGAAAATCCATACGGGTGAGAACCCGTACGGGTGTAGTGATTGCGGGAAGTCCTTCAGCCACAGCTCTGCCCTCATCCGGCACAAGAGGGTTCACACGGGAGAGAGGCCCTATGAGTGTAGTGATTGTGGAAAGACCTTCACAAACAGCTCAGCCCTCATTCAGCACCAGAGAGTGCACACGGGAGAGAAGCCCTATCAGTGCACTGAGTGCGGCAAGTGCTTCAGGCAGAGCTCCGCCCTCATTTATCACCAGAAGGTTCACGCCGGGGAGAAGCCGTATGAGTGTGGTGATTGTGGCAAATGCTTTCGGTACAATTACATACTCATCCAGCACCGGAAAGTTCACACTGGAGAGAGGCGGTATGAATGCGGTGTTTGTGGGAAGCGCTTTATCTACAACTTCAACCTCATTAAACACCAAAGAATCCACACCGGCGAGAAGCCGTACGTGTGCAGTGATTGTGGGAAGGCCTTCCGACGGAGCTCTTCCCTCATTCAGCACAAAAGCGTGCACAGTGAGGAGAGGCCCTATGAGTGCAATGAGTGCGGGAAGTCTTTTACCCGGGCGTCCAACCTCCTTAGGCACTGGCGAGTTCACACGGGAGAGAGGCCCTATGAGTGTAGTGACTGTGGGAAGTCCTTCAGCCATAGCTCCGCCCTCATTCAGCACAAAAGGGTGCACACTGGAGAGAGACCCTATGAGTGTAACGAGTGCGGGAAAACTTTCACCCGCACATCTAACCTCCTCAGACACTGGAGAGTTCACACTGGAGAGAGGCCCTATGAGTGCGCGTATTGTGACAAGTCCTTCAGCCACAGCTCCGCCCTCATTCAGCACAAAAGGGTGCACACTGGAGAAAGGCCCTATGAGTGCAATGAATGTGGGAAATCCTTTACTCGCACATCTAACCTCCTCAGGCACCGGAGACTTCACACTGGGGAGAAGCCTTAATTGTGCAGGGAATGCTTAATTTCCTCTCAGGCGATCAGCCCTGGGGGAGACCCTTAGAGACCAATTTTGCTGAATTGAGACCTGTTTTGGGGGAACATACCACGAGTTGTAGGTACTCGCGAGGCTTTGAGGGGGTCCGTTGCACTTTCCCGCCTGCCCAGGGCCGCTCCTAGATGATGTCACTGCTCGGTTCTGTAGCGGAGGCCATCTCACCTCCCCCACCTGGCTCGCCTGCCCCGAGCGTCAGCCTCGCCCCTGCGTGCTCAGGGAAGCCGACCCCCGTGGTCTCCCTTCTCCTGGAGGAACGGAGGAATTCCCTGGCCTCCTGGGGGGACCCTCCTTCCCCTCCGCTGGGGGTGGACCTGGCCCAGTGCGGGTCCAGGGGACCCAGCCTCAGCGAAGAGCTGCCTTCTTCATGGACATCGCTCTCACACTGATGCTGTGGCGAGTTCTCCCAGGTTCGCCCTCACCAACCTGGAAACTTTGCTGTAAGCTTTTCTGGCTCCTGACGTGTGTGGGAAGGTCTTCGTTCCTTCCCTGATGGCTGTAGAGTCCCCGCGTGAGGTAATGTGGAATAAGGATTGTGGTCTGCCGGCACATGGCGGGGACATGTCCGTGGGGGTCCCTAACTGTCTGCGTTGCGGAGGGGACGGGGCGACGGCAGGAAGTCGCTCCTTGTCCAGCGTCGGCTGATTTTGTGTTGCTGCCCGAGGCCTGGCCAGAAAGATGCATGACTTTGTGGTCCTGACGTGAATCCTGGAGCCGCGATGGTGGGGGAGGTCAGAGGGCAGCCTGAAGAGGGGGCATTGTTTTGTGCTTCTGTGGACAATATGAATTTCATTCCCTTTTTACTGTGTACGTTGCGTCCTTCCCCCTGAGCTGAGGTCCCGCAAAGGAGCCACGTGCCGTGGTGAATGAGATGTCGTAGGTGGAGTGGTTTGTTGTGAGTCTCAGGTTAGGTGGGACCACAGTGGGCACAGAAGCACTGTGTTCATAGTGGGGGGGGGAGTAGTCAATTAGAATGAGGGTGTCTGTCTTTTTTTTAAATATATTTTTATTGATTTCAGAGAGGAAGGGGGAGAGGGAGAGAGAGATAGAAACGTCAATGATGACAGAATCATGAATTCGCTGCCTTCTGCATGCCCCACACTGGGGATCGAGCCCACAACATGGGCATGTCCCCTTGACTGGAACCTGGGACCCTTCAGTCTGCAGGCCAGTGCTCTACCCACTGAGCAACACCGGCCAGGGCAAAAGGAAGGTATCTCTTGTGAAAGCTCAGCCACCGATGCTCCAGGACCTGTAGCTCCTGTGGTGCGTGGCTACAGACCCTCTCATGACCTCTGTAACTGCTCCTAGCAGCTTTGTGGATCCCCTAGTCTCTCTGAGGTGTGCACCTCCAGGCCCTTGCTCTGCAGACAAGCAAACCGAGCCAGGAAGAAAGATGGTAGATAAACTGTAGTCATTCCCAGGACATCCTTGGCGACCCATCGGCATTCCTGTGACTCGGGGGGCAGGAGTCTTCCTTGCGTACCAGCGTCTGCTGCCCCTCCCGGGCCTGAGGAGAGAGAGGCCGAGTCCACAGAGGCTTGCCAGCCTGACTTCCTTGGAAAAGGGGGCTTGTAGGTCTGCACTGAAGCAGTGTTGAAAGCTTTACTCGTGTACATATGTATAATTCATAGGCAGCCAAGTGCACTTACCCAGTGTGTGCTGTTTGGTGAGCTTTGACCTGCAGATAAAGCTATGAGACCGTCACACAGGAAATGGACTGACCTGTTACTCACAGGCAGGGTGAGCACGTGCAACATGGAGTTCATTCCTGTGTTATTTATTAATTATGTTGCTTCCCATGCCGTCGGTCTGCTTTTGCCCCACCCCGTGTTTGCCCCCTGCCCTTCATGATCTCTCCCTGCCCTAATGCAGCCACTGACTTACCTGTACTTACAGTAGATTAGTTGCTACTTTCTGTGATGTTACCGGTGTATACTCTTGAAAAAATAACGGTTTCCTTCATGCTGCACAGTTACTTCAAGATTCCAACCGTAATGCTGATGCGAATAACTGACTCTTTTTACTGCGTAGGAATAGTGTGGACTGTAAATAACCCCTTGGTTTACCCATCGATCTGCCTACGGTTAGGGTTCCTTCCGGGTCTGCGGTATTACCAATAAAGCTGCTATGAATATGTGCATTCCGGGTGCTTTATGTCGATGCATACTGCGTCTCTCAGACTCGCAATGTAGGCACATGTGTACTTCTTTAAAAACGCTGAACTGCGATCTAAAACGGTGGTTGCCTTTGCCTTCCCGCCATCCCACGGGGTATGAAGATCCCGGTTCTTCTGCAACTGGGCCAGCCCTTCCTGTGGCTAATTTTTTTTAAACATCCCAGGATATCAGTGCAGTGGCTACTTGTTTGTTTCATTTTCGTTTCCCTAACAATTCACGGTGGCGTGCATGTATTTACGAACACGCTGTCTTCATCTCCTTCGGTAAACACGTCTGCTCGGAATCTGCCCCTGCCTTTTTATACGTTCATTGTTTTAATTAATGGGATGACAGTGTAGCGTCCAAACAAGTGACTCCTTTGCCCTATGGAACAGTTTTCGTGTTTTTTAAAATACAGTTTTATTGGCTTCAGAGAGGAAGGGAGGAGAAGAGAGAGAGAGAGAAACACCAAGGATGAGAGAATCATCGCTCGGTGGCCTCCTGCACGCCCCACGGGGGGATGGAGCCGGCAGCCTGTGTGTGTGCCCTGACCTGAGGTCGGGCCTGGTTCACAGCCTGACGCTTAACCACGAGGCCTTGCCAGCTGGGCCAGAAGTGTGTTTTTTATACACATGTGGGCAGACTTTTTCAAGGCGTAGGCAACGGCAAAGAGTTGCCTCCGAAGCAACAGTTAGGCTGGTTGCGTACCGTGGTTCCTCAGGAGGCCCCGCACCCCACACCTCGCGTGACCCCTGGGTCCCTCTACCTCTCGTCCGCACTCGGCCAGTGTCGGCAGGACGTCCTCCATACACACAGACCCAAGCACTTCTGCCCTCACTGGCTGGTGCTGTAGGATCGTCTTGCTCCAAACTACTTTTTTTTTAAATTTCTCAATGACAGTGAAACTTTATGTTTTTTTAAATCTCCTCCCACCTGGGGGTATATTTTTGTTGGTTTGAGAGAGAGAGGACGAAAAAGAGAATCGCCCATAGAGGAGAAACACTGATTACCCTAGGCACCCAGACCCGGGGTGGAGCTTGCAAACTGGGGGTGTGCCCTGGCTGGGACTCCAACCCGTGACCCCTCAGTGTACTGGGCTGCCCTCCAACCACCTAGGCACACGGGCCAGGGCCCCAAACACCTGCTTGGAGGGAACCCGTTCCTGACTCCTAGGCCTCTGAGTGAGTTGGCCAGGGAACCACATGGCACCCAGTGGATCCATTGTACAGCCCAGGAAATCTCCGCACTGAAGACTCAAGGAAGATGTCCAGAAAGGCCCACGCCTTTGAGATATTTTTTAAAGCTTTAATCCTCATTTGAGGATATTTTTCCCTTTGCTTTTCAGAGGGGGGGCGGGGAGGGAAGAAGGAGGAGGAGGAGGAAGTGAGACATCAATGTGAGAGAAACATTAATTGGTTGCCTCCCACCCCCACCCTGATGGAGAAGGGGGAGCAATGCCGAAACCCAGGTACGTGCCCTTGACTGGGAATCCAGCCCTCAGCCCTCCCATGTGCAGGCTGATGCTCTAACCACTGAGCAACAGAGCCGAGGATGAGATCTTATTGAGGGAGTCCTGAGGCCGGTACACAGGCACAGCATCCCACCCCCACCCCCAGCTCCGCAGGGTAGGCCCTTTAATGAACCCAGTTAGCCAAAGAGCAGGCAGGAATGCATGGTGGTCAGTGGGACAGTCACCCTGCTCCCTACAGCAGTGATGATGATACCCATGGCTTTGTTTGGTTGTGTCTTAAATATGTTTTTATTGATTTATTTTCTTCTCCTTTTTAAAAATATATTTCATTGATTTTTACAGAGAGGAAGGGAGAGGGATAGAGAGTTAGAAACATCGAAGAGAGAGAAACATCCATCAGCTGCCTCCTGCACACCTCCCACTGGATATGTGTCCGCAACCAAGGTACATGCCCTTGACCAGAATCGAACCTGGGACCCTTGAGTCCGAAGCCCGACGCTCAAACCACTGAGCCACACCGGTTAGGGCTTATTGATTTTTTTAAAGAGAGAGGAAAAGCAAAGGAGAGATTGATCCCCTGCACACACCCTACTGGGGATCAAGCCCACAACCCAGGCCTGTGCCCTGACCGGAAATCGAACCCTGACCTGGTTCCTGGGTCAACGCTCAACCACTGAGCCACACCAGCTGGGCTGTATATAAATATTTTTAATATATTTTGATTGATTTCAGAGTGCAATGGAGAGGGAAAGAGAGAGAGAAACATCAATGATGAGAGAGAGTCGTTGAACAAATTCCTCCTGCACGCCCCACACTGGGGATGGAGCCCTCAACCTGGGACTGTGCCCCACCTGGAACCAAACTGTGACCTCCTGGTGCATAGGTCCATGACCAACCACTGAGCAACGCCGGCCGGGCTCACAGCTTCCTTTTCGAGGCTATCCTGGAATTTCCTGTTTCTCGCGTGGGGACTTGGACTTGCCACTTTCTCTTCGTAAGCAATAGCGTGAGCTCAAAGGAACCCTCCCCTGACCACAATGACGGTCACTCTCTCTGCCTTAATGCTCATGGCAGCACCTGCTGGGTCTCGAGGCCCGTGCTTCGCTTGCCATTTCCTCATTGGCAGCCCCAGGCAGCGGACGACGTGATAGCCCACTGGGTGCCACGAGTCACCAGCATCCCTTCCTCACTGGCTTAGATGTTGAGCACTTCATTCCACCCCAAGGGCCTGGGCCAAACCAATGCCCGCATTTCACCCTAATGGGTTTATCTACTGGGACGACTGCCAGAACCAGGAGGAGGACATTCCATAGCAATGGGGATAGAGTTTCCTAAGAGTTATTAACTAAGACGTGGTAGGACTGAGGCATTGTTCATTATACGCAAACTTTTTAAAAAATACATTTTATTGATTTTTTACAGAGAGGAAGGAAGGGAGAGGGATAGAGAGTTAGAAACATCGATGAGAGAGAAGCATCGATCAGCTGCCTCCTGCACACCCCCCACTGGGGATGTGCCCGCAACCATGGCACATGCCCTTGACCGGAATCGAACCTGGGACCCTTGAGTCCGCAGGACAACGCTCTATCCACTGAGCCACACCAGTTAGGGCAACGCAAACTCTTTCTAGAAACTCAGGGCCTGCCCTGGCTGGTGTGTCTAAGTGGATAGAGCATCAGCCTGCAGACCAACTGGTCCCGGGTTCGATTCCAGTCAAGGGCACAGACCTCAGTTGCAGGCTCCTCCCTGGCTCCCAGCCCTGGTCCGGGTTCATGCAGGAGGCAACCAATCGATGTGTTTCTCTCTGTCTTTCCCTCTCTCTTCCACTCTCCCTAATCAATAGAAAAATATCCTCGGGAGGATTAAAGAAAAAACAAAAGACTTCATTAGCTTTTCATAATGTCTCTGTGTATCAAGTCACAGCATGTTCATTATAAATATCTCACAGGTTAATGAATTACACCTCAATAAAGTTGGCCAAAAAGACAGATGACACACCTTCACACAAACCATCCACCCTCTCACCCCACTTTGGGGAGTGATCAGTAAGTGCAGTATCTGCTTTCAACATTAAAGAATTTTATTTTATTTATATGTATTTTTATTGATTTCAGAGAGGAAGGGAGAGGGAGAGAGAGAAACATGCATGATGAGAGAGAATCATGGATCGGCTGCCTCCTGCACGCCCCCTTCTGGGGATCGAGCCCACAACCCGTGCATGTACCCTCGACTGGAATCCAACCTGGGACCCTTCAGGCCACAGGCTGATGCTCTATCCACTGAGCCACACCAGCTGGGGCCCCCTTGATCTTGAGGGTGCCCTGCAGATTCTCCCTTCGTAGATGACGATGGGCCCTGTATTAGTCTGCTTGGGTTACTACAACGAAGTCCCTCACGCTGGCAGTTTAAAAAGCAGAAATTAATTTATTTCTACATATTTCCAGGCCGGAAGTCATGTGAGGATGTCAGGACGGTTGTTTTGTCCTGAGGCCTCTCTCCTTGGCTTGCAGGTGGCTGGCTTCCGTGTCCTCACATGCGTGCTGCACTGTGTGTGTGTGTGTGTGTGTGTGTGTGTGTGTGTGTGTGTGTGTTTTAATCTCTTCCTATGAGGACACCGATGCAACTTATTGACCTTACATTTTTATAGACCTTGTTTTCAAATACAGTCACATTCTGAGTTACTGGGGGTTATAATTTCTGTGTATGAATCAACGGTATACAATTCAGCCCATAAGAGCCCCCGTGAATCGTTATAGAAAAAGCTAGCATTGCCCTGCCAGTGTTGCTCAGTGGTTTGTGCGTTGACCCATGAAGCAGGAAATGGAGGTTCAATCCCAGGTCAGGGCACATGCCTGGGTTGCAGGCTTGATCCCCAGTGCGGGGCATGCAGGAGGCAGCCAGCCTATGATTCTTTCTCATCCTTGCTGTTTATCTCCCTTCCTCTCTGAAATCAATAAAAACGCATTTCAAAATTGAAAAAAAAAAGAGCTAACATGAAGGAACTTTCCGGAGGATTGTCAGTTGTACAGCACTAACCCCCAAACCTGCCAACCTCCCCAAAACCTAAAGCTGTCATTGCAGCCACGGCCAGGGACCAAGCCCCCAATCTTGGCTTGAGGAGAACCCTCTAACAGATTGACATTCTCAGCCAGAGTCCAGGCCACACCTTAATTATTACTTTGGCTTATTACATTTTACTAGAGGCTCAGTGCACGAAATTCATGCACAGGTAGGGTCCCTAGGCCTGGCCGGCAATCAGGTCCAACCTGTTGTGCGACAGGCGGGCGGGTGATCTGGGGGGACCTTGGCTGGTGCCCTGGTGCTGCCCACTTGCCTGCACAAACCGGGCAGCTCCTGCATTGTCTGCCCTCTGGTGGTCAGTGTGCATCATAGCGACCAGTCATTCCGCAGTTCGGTCAGTTTGCATATTAGGGTTTTATTATATAGGATTGATTTTTTTTTTTAGAGAGAGAGAGAGAGAGGAAAGGAGGGAGATAGAAATGTCATGGATCCAAAAAACAATCACCCAGCCAGGAAACCACAACACAGACATGCGCCCTGACCAGGAATCAAACCAGCGGCCTCAGGTTTCCTGAACCCAGGAACTGCGCATAACCTACAGCAAACCTGGAAGCCTTGCTTTCCAACTACAGTAGCAGCTCTGCAGTTCGCCTGGAAAAACTACATTACCCAGAAGGCAATGCACCTCACCATGGCGGATTGAGCCAATGAGAGCCCAGGAAACGGGGCGCTTCCACGACGCACACGACGTAGGGCGGGACTTCCGGCGCCCTTCTCTCGGCCATGAGGCTGTCCTGTTTGGTGGATGCAGCGGTTTCGCGCGGCGAGTCCTGACGAGGGGTCGTCCCCGCGGTGCGAGGCGGGTCCGGGCTCGTGCCAGCGCCGCTGCCCGGCTCCGGGGGCCTCCGGCCGCGCAGGCCCCGTCCCGCTCCGCCCGCCCAGGCGCCCGGCCGAGGTGAGCGCGTCCCCGTCTCCCGCCCAACCCCGCAGCCCAGGCCCCGCGCGGGGACCGGGAGGAGCTGGGGGGGGACCCCGGCGGGAGGGGGTGCAGGAAGGGGTGACCCCCGGCGGGAGGGGGTGCAGGAAGGGGTGACCCCCGGCGGGAGGGGGTGCAGGAAGGGCTGACCCCCGGCGGGAGGGGGGGCAGGAAGGGGTGACCCCCGGCGGGAAGGGGTGACCCCCGGCGGGAAGGGGTGACCCCCGGCGGGAGGAGGTGACCCCCGTTGGGAGGCGATGACCCCCGGCGGGAGAGGGTGCAGGAGGGGGAGCGGCTGAGGGGCTGCCCGGGGGACGCGCAGGGGCGGCTGAGCCGGCGGTTCCGGGGAAACTGAGGCCCAGGTGTGTGGCTGAAGGCGGCGGGGGAGGCGCGGTTGCGCGGGGGGCGTGTTCCTTCGTGACCGTGAACAGCCGTGGGAACCGCGCGGCGCGGTGTGGGTTCACGGAGCCGGTCTGTCCGCTTGCCGGGAGGCGGCACCCGGGGAAGCGGGGTGATGCGGGGGAGTGGGGTGCAGCTGTGCTTCACATCCGGTCACGGGGAGCCCTGGGATTGGGTGAAGGCTGCGGGTGCAGGGACAGTGACCCCCACGATGAAGGAGAGTGGGCTCTGCCCTGGCGCCCAGCACCTTAGGCTGTGCCCTGGTGGGTAGAGGAAAGGGAAGAACAGTTACCCAGACCTTTCAAAGCGTAGCTATTGTCAGTCAGTACTAACAAAAGGGTGATATGCTAATCAGACGGGAAGACCTTCCCCACATCCTTCCGGACAAAGCCATGGTTGGTGGGGCGGAAGCAGAGGGGGTTGGGGCGAGCAGGCCCTGAGGGGGGACATTTGGGGGTGAGCAGGCAGGCAGGTGAGCGTTTAGTTCTTTTTTTTTTCTTTAACATATTTCATTGATTTTTTACAGAGAGGAAGGGAGAGAGAGAGGGAGCTAGAAACATCAATGAGAGTGAAGCATTGATCAATGATATACCTGCCATTGAGGCTGTCGCTCTCCTACAAGGCAAAATCTCAGCCCATACAAATCATAGCTAAGGCGTATTTGTATATTTGAGATAGCGGCATTTGTGTAAAATCCAATTACTAGCCCTCGCTCGTCTGGCTCACTGGATACAGCATTGGCCTGCGGACTGAAGGGTCCTGGGTTCGATTCCAGTCAAGGGCACTTGCCCAGTTGTAGTCTTGGTTCCCAGGGGAAGGCGTGTAGGGAGCAGCCAATCAATGATTCTCTCTCATTGATGTTTCTATCTCCCTCTCCCTTCCTCTCTGAAATCAATAAAAATATTGTGCAAAATCCAATGAGCATACCCCAGATGGAGCTAAAGGAAGTGGGGAATGGGTTGGGATCCGTGGACTGATTTTCCAGAGTTCTATTTGGACAGAACTGCTGCTGTTCACGCTGAGCTGCAGTGCTGGTCATCTTGTGTACCCCATGAAATTATCTTTTTAGGACTCAGTGTTGTAGCTTATGTATGTGTTGAAGTATAGGTAGTTAAGCCCCTATAGATAAGATTGGATTTTGATTGAGTCTAAGTCTTTCTTTTTTTTTAAAATATATTTGATTGATTTTTTTACAGAGAGGAAGGGAGAAGGATAGAAAGTCAGAAACATCAATTAGAGAGAAACATCGATCAGCTGCCTCCTGCACACTCCCCACTGAGGATGTGCCCGCAACCAAGGTACATACCCTTGACCGGAATCGAACCTGGGACTTGAGTCCGCAGGCCGACGCTCTAGCCACTGAGCAAACGAGTCAGGGCGGGTCTAAGTCTTACCTGTTTGCTTGGGACAAATGTTCCCCCTTTCCTCCTTCCCCGTCCCCATTTTGCCATATTCTCCCGCTGCTGTCAATTGGAAGTGTGGGTTTAGGTGTTTTGTTTTTTATTAATGGGATAGGAATTAAGGAGCCTTCTCAGGTTTGGATAATGTGGCTCTTCAGTTGCCGGCAGCATTAGCCAAATAAACTCCTTTTGCTTCCCTGGTGATAGCTGTAGAAAGTCCTGAAATTTCGTATAATTGTTTGCATTTCTGTCGGACATCTAATAATTTTGCACCCTGTTTTCCGTTATTCATGGGCTCCACTGAGCCCCTGTAGAAGCATCGCGGCTTCCACAATATTCTAAAGTGAGCTACACCAGAGGCACAGCAACTGTCAGGGTAAATATTGGCCATCTGACCTTTGGCCAATTGACAAGTCTGAGTTAGAAATATTAATAAGGCTTCTTGGCAGGTCTTATTCAGGTAAATAAGAACTTCCAATTATGTCCACCACAGAAGTTATTGCACATCCGGCTCAGTAACATCCCTGTAAATCTTTCAAAGATTCATCTGTAAGCTAAAGTAAGTCAGCATTGTTATTATTTTTTAAAAATATATTTTGTTGATTTTTTTTTTTTACAGAGAGAAGGGAGAGAGATAGAAACATCGATGAGAGATTCAGCTGCCTCCTGCACACCTCCTACTGGGGCTGTGCCCACAACCAAGGCACATGCCCTTGACCAGAATCGAACCTGGGACCCTTCAGTCCGCAGGCCGACGCTCTATCCACTGAGCCACACCGGCCAGGGCTAGGTCAGCATTAGTAAGGAGTTTCCTGTAAACCATTCTTAGGAACAGTGAGGTGGTCAGTTAGCAAAGCATCAAAGCCAGCGGCAAAAAGTTGTTCCATCCTGTTGAGGTAATACCCCTGGTAGGTGCAGGAGGCCAGAGCCAGTCCTCTGAGGGACATGCTGAGTGTGACGAGAGTTCCACGGATTCAACAGGACGAGGGACATGAGCAAAGGAGAGCCCACCACTGTCTTCCCTGTTGGTTTGCGTGACACGACTCCAGCAGAGGTGGCTGTGTGCAGGGAGGGAGCCCCTTGCCTCCTGAGTCTAGGGTTTGACCGTCAGCCTGTAGGTCTGTGATGCTTATGTTTGAGTTAGAACTCCTAAAAGTATTTCCTTTATTTCCATGTATGAGAAGTTAGAGTGCTTATAATGAAGGTGTTCCAGAATAGGAGCTTTACACAATTCTTTGTGTGTGTGTGTGTGTGTGTGTGTGTGTGTGTGTGTGTATATATTTTATTGATTTTTCACAGAAAGGAACGGAGAAGGATAGAGAGTTAGAAACATCAATCAGCTGCCTCCTGAACACTCCCTACTGGGGATGTGCCCACAACCAAGGTACATGCCCTTGACCGGAATCGAACCCGGGATCCTTGAGTCCACAGGCCGACGCTCTATCCACTGAGCCACACCGGTTAGGGCTAGCTATGTTTGATCTTTTTTTTTTTTTAATTTATTTTTATTGTTCAGATTATTACAGTTGTTCCTCTTTTTTCCCCCATAGCTCCCCTCCTCCCAATTCCCACCCCAACCTCTGACCTTGCCCCCCCCATTGTCCTCATCCATAGGTGTACAATTATTGTCCAGTCTCTTCACGCATCCCCAACACCCTTAACCCCCGAAAATTGTCAGTC